>AWOL01S0022820.1:0-46095 GCA_000715115.1 Nicotiana otophora
GCATAATNAATTAATGAATCAGATAAATTATCATAGAAATAAAATTCCCACACACGACACGGACAACTCACGTGCCAATAATATGAATCACCCGGCATGGTCACATGCCTCCAGTCCCAGCATATCATACATGAACAATTAAACAAGTACACTTGTATATATGATAATGAAATAAGATTCTCATGCTCCTGGACTGGTAAAAACATACGCCATAGTGTATGCATGTGCAAAGTCTGCTATTACACTTCAAATCGGCGATTTAACGCAGAAATAGTAACTACCCCGTTTATTCGGGGGAATTAGCCTCTTTGTAACCTCAAATGTAGCCCAGATAGTTTTCAACAAAGGTTAAAATATAAGAAACTCTATAAATTTACGCTTAACAGTCAACTCTAGGCATATCATAGCCTAAGCATTCTTTCGAGTAGGAATACTTGCCCCGATACCCACACATGGGCTCAACCTCACATATATGTGCACTCATAACGTGTAGCTATCACAAATAATTAACGCAACTAGTGCTTCCACTGGCCTTTAAATAAAATAGTCACCTATAATTTACATACTCTATTAGTTTGAAACCGTTCTCTTTCTCCTTTCCAGGAGGAAATCACAATAGACAACACGTTCTCCACACCGGTAGAAAAGTATCTGATTCAAACCATGGTAGAAACCATCATGAACACTTTGAAATCCATCTGCACATAACCAAGCTATTAGAATTAAATTCCTCTAACTCGACCAAACCACGTAGGTCACCAAAACCCAAGTATATTTCCACCAAAACATCTGTAAAGTCTTACCACGTCGTAATTACCTAAAGGACCGATGCTACCATTACCACACCGGTCTAGCCTACTACCCAGTTGTCCTATTTCTCCGAGTCCCTTTCTAATTTTCCATCAAATTGATACTTCTCCTTGCTAAACACCACGATATTTAACTACAACTCACCCCACAAACCTTAGCATAGAACCACAACGCCCTACAGCCCTTAAGAAACCATGTTCTTCTTAAGCACCTCTATAAATATCACAACTGTAACACTCACTCTGAAAATACCTTACGTGTGTCTAAAGCCATTTCATTCACCTTCCCGATACCTAAATATAAAATCCATAATGATATACAAAAATGCCACAAGTCTCGACTCCAGCCAACTTAAATCTCAAATTTTAGCCGCAAACAAATCCACCAAAAATTTTCAATTGTTACATATAAATCTCGAATCCATTAGAACTTTCTCGAGAATCACCCCCTTTGTTCAAATCCACATTACACCGCCCAAATGGGCCAAAGAACACGTGCCCCATTAGCACAACAACTCTCAGAGAAGTAACTCTACTTTAATACCACATATCAAATTCATACTCCGTGCGCTATACATCATTCACAAATAACAACTCACTCATCCCACGATTTTCATATACTCATAAGTGCAATATAACCCCTATCCAGGAATTTCCTTACTATAGTCATTATCGAACTCCACCTCTGCAAGTCATCCCTGATTCCGGAGTAAACCTTAGATCAAAACAAAATTTTGACACATATCCATGAATTAATTTGCCGATAGCAGACTCCCCCACTTGGCTCAAAGCCATAAATCAAAACATTCGATAACTCACAGTAACCATACTCTCTTACTGCCATAATGCTACAGTCAGTTCGATGGAAATTCTTCTCAAGCTCATGTGACACCAACCATAAAATACCTCGATCATCCTCTAAGCTCGCAATCATTCTCTTGTCACTCAAGTCAAGTTTCTCAGCCAGATTCAATTTCAAATCTCCACACATACGCCTTGCTGGCAGAAAAGAAACTTTCCACTCCCATATAAGGAACATTACCGAACATATGTATCCAAAAGCAGAATTTACAACTGAAGCTACCGAGCTTAAGCTGCGGTCTAACCATGGCCTCAAGTCCTCCAGACTGGCCCATCACCAAAACACAAAATACACATTTCGAACCTCGTTCATGGAATCACAAGCCGATGATGCACAACTAATACAGAGCGCTCATATGCGCATACGAATGTGTGGAAGGAATTCAAAGAGTTATATTTCAAGATGAATCAATTCCGCACGATAAAGAAAGAAAGATGAGAAGTATATATCCTTAATGCCCTGTAGCCTCTCGAAGATAAGTATGGACGTCATCATACCGATCCGCAAGACTCTACTAGACACTTGCTCATGACTTGTAGAGCCTATGAACCTAGAGCTCTGATACTACCTTGTCACGACCCAAAATCCAACTAGTCGTGATGGTACCTAACCCAACCCGCTAGGTAAGCCAACTTTCAATAATCCAATTCCAATAACAGTTATTAAACCAATTTAAGTGAATAAAGATCTTAATCTTATACATCCCCCAAGAACTGGTAGTACAAATCACGAGCTTCTAAGAATAGAGTATACAAAGCGAAAATGAAATAAATACACAGTCTGTTTGAATAGTACATAAACAAAGCTTTTATAAATTTAAGGCTACCATGAACAAGAGGCAGCTACAACAGGAACACGAGTACATCTTCATATCCCGCAACCATCGAGCATAGCAACATCAACAGTCAACATCTGCACGCAATGTGCAGAAGTGTAGTATCAGTACCACCGACCTCATGTACTGAGTAAGTAACAAACCTAGCCTTAGGTTGAAAGTAGTGACGAGCTTCTACCAAGGTAGGGTCCAAATCCGCTAATCCACAACAGTTAATAACGACATAACGCAAATAATACCAGAAGTAACTCAGAGATAAAATGCTCAGTCACCTCGTAATTTCAGCAATAATAGTTCTTCCTTTCAAGTAAATCAGTGAAAACCCAAATCTTTTGCCAAAGTTACCAAAAAATGTGAATAAGTTTGAAAACATAATTTTTTCCAAAATCCTTTCAATAATAAATAAAATATCTCCTTTTCTTTTCAGATAACCATTGTAAAACAAATGCATCACTATGCCCATATGTCAACATGCGTGAGAAATCATGAATAATGTGATACCGTACAGCATGAGAAAAACACATCTTTATGCATATATGTCATGTGTGCATGTCAAGGCAATGTATCTCGGAGATTGTACTCATGTACTCATACTCTCAGAGTACTCAATGTCATTGTCTCACATTCTCTTTCACTGTACTCAGCACACTCAATCACTCAGCGCTATACAATACCAGCTGCGATGTGTAGCCCGATCCCTGTTTATAGTCGACTGCGCTCACTGGGGGTGTGTACAGACTCATGAGGGGCTCCTACAGCACAAGCGCTATAAGCACGGACAACTCACGTACTCCACGGACAACTCACATGTCATAATAAGCCAATAAGGCCTGTTGCATGCGGGCAGCCCCGATTCATATAATAGTAATAATATATATAAAGCCAACATGACCTGCTACGGCGTGCAGCCCGATCCCAAAAATATCCTCATAATCAGGCCCTCGGCCTCCCTCTGTCATCAATCTCTCCAGTCTCTCTCTCATGGGCTCACAATGTCATGAGAATAGCCCAAAAATGATGATATGATGTATCAATAAATAACAACAGAGACTCAGATATGATATGCAATGAAATGAATATGACTGAGTATGAATTTTCAACATAACTAATAATTCACAGCAATATGACCTCTGTGGGTCCCAATAATATTGGCACTTAGACTCAACATGATTTTTAATATGCTTTTTAGCTCAATTTCTTTAACTCATAAAATCACATGGAAAATACCAAGATTATTTAACTACAAAATTCCACAGAAACAATTATGTCACAATTTCTATAGTGCATGCACGTCACCTAGCATGTGCGTCACCTCCTAACAATTCACGAAATACATATATTCAGGGTTCATACCCTCAACTCCAAGATTGGAAGAGTTACTTACCTCAAACCGTGTAATTTTTTACTCCGCTGTGCCTTTGCCTCGTGAATTGGCCTCCAAACACCTTGAATCTAGCCACAATTAATTCGACTCAGTCGATACCAATTATTGTAATTAATTTCATAAGGAGATACTAATTTTCACCACAAAAATTCGAAATTACACTCAAAATTCCCCATGGGGCCCACATCTCGGACCCTTACAAAAGTTACAAAATATTAACGCCCATCCAACCACGAGTCCAACCATACAAATTTTACCAAATTCCGACATCAACTCGACCCTCAAATCTTTAATTGAAGTCTTTGAAGATTTCTACCATTTTCAACCCAATCTTTATCTATTTGAACTCAACACTCTTTCTATAAACCTTATTGATACGTATAAATAATACTATAACACCCAAGAATCATACTCTTAATCACCCATCATTACCCAAACTCGAAATTGAAGACTAGGGGTTAGAACCTTACCTCTTTGATGAAGAACTTGATGAATTTCTTGTTGGATTTCAAGGCTTGGACAAGAATTTGATGAACAAGACACTTCATCCATTTCCTCTCTCTAGAACACTCTCACTTCTCTCTAAAATCATCAGATAATTGCCCCAAAATAAGCCCCGAAGCATATTTATCAAAATGGGGTCGGGTTATGAAAATAGAAAAATTAACCCTCCGAAAGCAGGTCTGTGGGCCGCAAAATCGGCGCCCAAAACTGGGCTCTTCTGGTCCATTTTGCGACCAGTTTTGCGATCGTAGAAGCAGTTTTGCGATCGCATAACTATTTTGCGATCGCATAATTGCATGTTTCTAACCTTTGGTAATTTGGTCATAACTTCTTGTAAGAATATCCAAATAACGAACGGTTTGAAGCGTTAGAAACTAAACTCAAAGATATTTCATTTGATAGGTAATACACTATATAAAACATCGTATCATGAGAGTTGTACGTTTTTGAAATTAGGTCTTGTGCGAACTCACCTGAAACTTTAGTCTTATGAAATTTCCAACTTCTACATTCGATGCCGAAACCTATCGAATCAAGTTCGATTGACCTCAAATTTTGCACACAAGTCATAAATGACATAATGAAGCTATTCCAATTTCCATAATCGGATTCCGACCTCGATATCAAAAAGTCAACCCCTGGTCAAACTTCCCAAAAATTTAACTTTCGTCATTTCAAGCCTAATTCCACTACGGACCTCCAAATAATTTTCCGGACACGCTCCTAAGTCAAAAATCACCGCACGGAGCTATTGAAATCATCAGAATTTAATTCCGAGGTCGTTTACACACAAGTGAATATCCGGTCATCTTTTCCAACTTAAGTTTTCAATTATTAGACTAAGTATCTCATTTCACTCTGAAATCCTTCCGGACCCGAACCAACTAACCTGATAAGTCATAAATCAACTATGAGGCATAAATTGAGCAGTAAATAGGGGAACGGGGTTGTGATACTCAAAACGACATGTCGGGTCGTTACATCAGACCTATGCGATCGCGTCCCTCTTCACGCAGTCACGAAGAACAACGCGTGAACTCAGTTGCTGCCTGACTTCTTCTACACGAAGACGGCCCTTCCCACGCGTTCGCTATGATTAGACTCCTCCAGGTTACACGATCGCATGCCCTAACTGGCGATCGCAAAGAACAAACTCCCCAGCTACCCCAATTAGCCTACGCGATCGCAGACCTTCCCACGCGATCGCGTATAAGGAAACCAGATACAGATACCAGAAAAACTTCAGCACATCTCCAAGTCTAAAAATTAATCTTTTAACCATCCTAAACTCACCCGAGGCCTTGAGACCTCAATCAAATATACCAACAAGTCCTTAAACACGATATGAACTTAGTCGAGCCTTCAAATCACATCAAACAACACTAAAACTACGAATCACGCATCGATTCAAGCCTAATGAACTTTTGAACTTCTAACTTCTACATTCGATGCCGAAACCTATCAAATCACGTCCGATTGAACTTAAATTTTGCAACAAGTAATAATTGACAATACGGACCTACTCTAATTTTCGGAATCAGAATCCGACCGCGATATCAAAAAGTCCACTACTGGTCAAACTTTCCAAAAATCTTCTAACTTTCGCCAATTAACGCTGAAATGACCTACGGAGCTCCAAATCAATATACATACACGTTTCTAAGAATCAAATCACCATACGGAGCTATTGAATCCATCAAAATGTCATTTCAGAGTCGTCTACATAAAAGTCAAAACTCCGGTCAGCTCTTACAGCTTAAGCTTCTAAAATAAGATTCCTTCTTCCAATTGACCCCAAATCATCCGAAAAATCGAACTCGACCGCACAAGCAAGTCATAACACATAATACGAAGCTGCTCGAGATATTATGCCGCCGAACGAGACGCTAATTTTCAAAATGACCGGTCGAGTCGTTACATGTTGCATACACTAGGGTGATTTAACAATATGTATGATGGGGTCAAGACCCGGATTAGGACACTAAAAAGAGAATTTGAACACATTTCAGTCGAGATGGTATTTCACCAGGGGCCAACTCTTAGCCCATTTTTATTTGCCTTGGTGATGGATGAATTGATGTGCTACATTTAAGGGGAGGTTCCATGGTGCATGTTATTTACAGATGATATAGTATTAATTGATGAGACGTGAGGCGAGGTTAATGCTAGGCTGGAGGTTTGGAGATAGACTTTAGAGCCTAAAGGTTTCAAGTTGAGCAGGACTAAAACAGAATACAAGGAGTGTAAGTTTAACGGCAAGAGGTTGACGTGGAATTGAGGCTTGATACATAAGTCATCCCAAGAGAAGGAGTTTCATGTATCCTGGGTCTATAATAAAGAGTAACAAGGAGATTGCTGATGATGTGACATATCGTATTAGAGCGGGATGGATAAAATGGCGGCTTGCATCCGGTGTCTTATGTGATAAGAATGTGACACTAAGACTTAAAGGTAAGTTCTACGAAGTGGTTATTAGACCGACTATGTTTTATGGGGCAAAATATTGGCCAATGAAGAACTCTAATGTCCAAAAGATGAAAGTAGCAAAAATAAAGATATTGAGATGGATGTGCAATCATACTAGGAGAGACAAGACTCAGAATGAAGATATTCGAGATAATGTGGGAGTGACATCCGTGGTGGAGAAGATGCGAAAGATGAGGCTGAGATGGTTCGGACAAGTGAAAAGGAGATGCTTAGATGCCCTAGTAAGCGGGTGCGAGAGGTTGACCTTGGTGGGTCTAAGAAGAGGTAGATGTAAGCCTTAGAAGTATTGGAGATAGATGATTAGGTAGGACATAACACAACTCCAACTTAGCAAGGACATGTCGCTTGATAGGAAGATGTAAAGAGCGAGAATTAGGTAGAAGACTAGTAGGTAGTGGAGTTTTTCTCTTTGCCATGCCAGTAGTTTTAGTATTATTCTTGTATTTTCTTATCCTTAGATTTATATTACTACTAGTTATTTCTTTTCCTTCTGTTATCTTATTTATTATCTTGTTGTTGATACTGCTTATCTTGCATGACTTTTCTACTATTGTATTTCTTTTTATAATGCTTTACTTGAGTCGATAGTATATTGGAAACAACCTATTCATTTTCGTAAGGTAGGGGTAAGACTGCGTATACACTATCCTCCCGAGACTTCTAATTATATAATTACACTGAGTTTATTATTATTGTTGTTGTTATCCATGGGTTTTTAAACATATAACATCTTTGGCGATGTTTGAAATATTTAGTGGTTGAAACCTCTAAGAGAACATGATCATCTTGAGAGATTTTTTGTTAAAAAGTTTCAACAAGGTTTTTAATCCTAGATCAATTCAAATCAATTCCAAATAATTTCAAATTTTGCACTCAACCTTCAAATATAATTCCTAATAATTTTAAATAATACCCACTTCCACTTCAAAAGAACACGGCCGAATTTTCAAAATCCATTTTAAAACTTCAAGATTGGTTTTTAATGATAATTGACTTCAAAATTTGATTCAAAAGTGGTCTAAATCATCCTAGCAATCGAAGAACAAACTGGAGTAGAGGAGGAAGAGGATTAGAGAAGAAGGAGAGAGGAGAATGGGTGGCTCTTTTTTATTTTCTTTGGTTTTTAATTTCTTATCCCCAATTCTCTCATTTTTATTACTACTTCCGTTCCAGTTTATGTGAATTTATTTTATTTCTGGTCCATTCCAAAAAGAATGATCCTTTTTTAAATTTGAAAATAATTTAGCTTAAACTTACAATTCTATCATTAATTAAAAACTTTTATAACCATACAAATAATCTGAACCTTTTTTATTTGTTTAGTATCATAAATTTCAAAAAATTTTGTCGCCGGTCAAACAGGTTGACCGAGTAGGTCTCATCTGCCCCGGCCTCTGCTCCCTAATAGATCTCCTTCGAAACAACAAAATAGAAGGTGTTTTTACCTCTTTCTTCTCCAAATAGTTCTTTCATTTTCCCCTATTTGCCCTTACCTTAGTTTGGCAATGGTAAACTAGCATGTTCCAAGAGCCAAATATATAGTTCCAGACTTTAGTGACACTACTATGGCAGTCCCAAAACGCCAATTTCCCATGGCAGCAGCACAAGCACAGCGCCTACTATGCCTTCCTAAATCCACCATCAGAGGCACATCAACAACTTCTGCTTCACTTCCCACCTCCACTACAACAACCCCACCATCTGATGACACTTTTTTAGTCCAGAAAATTCTATGGAACTTAAAACAAGGTAAGCCAATCACCAATTCATCACTACTATTACATCGTTTAAACCCATCTACTTTTCTTGAAGTTCTTGGTAGTTGTCGTGATAATTTGCATTTAGCTCAAAAATTCATCAACTTGATTACTGTAAATTGTCCTAATTTCAAGCATTCCTTGACTTCATTGAGCGCTGTGGTACATGTGTTGATTAGGTGTAAGAGGGTAGCTGATGCACAGGCTTTTATCCTTAGGATGATTAGACGAAGTGGTGTTTCAAGAATTGAGATTGTGGAATCTTTGGTGTCAACTTATGGGATATGCGGGTCGAATCCATATGCTTTTGATTTGTTGATTAGGACTTTTGTACAAGCTAGGAAGATTAGGGAGTCTGTAGAAGCATTTAGGTTGTTGCAAAGTAGGAATCTTTGTGTTTCGATTAATGCGTGTAATGGCCTTCTAGGAGGGCTTGTTAAGATTGGTTGGGTCGACTTGGCATGGGAAGTGTATGGTGACATGAGAGGAAGTGACATTCAGCCAAATGTATATACCCTTAATATAATGGTGAATGCTTTGTGTAAAGATGAGAAAATTGAAAGTGTGAAGCAGTTTATTCAAGAAATGGAAGAAAAGGGAATTTTTCCGGATATGGTGACTTACAATACTTTGATAAATGCATATTGTCACGTGGGGCTTCTGGAAGAAGCCTATGAAGTGATAAACTTGATGAAAGTTACAGGGTTGAGACCGTGTCTTTTGACTTATAATTCAATAATCAATGGTTTATGTAAGAATGGACATTACAGTAGAGCACGGCAACTTTTGGTTGAGTTGGCAGAGAGCGGACTGGCCCCTGATACCGCTAGTTATAACACTTTGCTTGCTGAGTGCTGTAGAACAGGTAACTTGCAGGAAGCAGAATCTGTTTTCAAAGAAATGCTGTGTCGAGCTATCATCCCTGATTTGGTTAGTTATAGTTCTCTTATTGGGTTGTTTTCAAGAACGGGTCGTCTCGACTGCTCATTGGCGTACTATGAGGATATGAAATCCAAAGGTCTTACACCAGATAATGTAGTCTACACAATTCTCATCGGTGGTTTTTGTAGAAATGGATCTATGAAGGAGGCTATGAAGATGCGTGATGAAATGCTGGAGCAGGGTTTGCATATGGATGTGGTGACTTACAATACCATATTGAATGGATTATGCAAAGAAAAGATGCTTCATGAAGCTGATGAGCTTTTCAATGAGATGGTGGAAAGAGGTGTAAATCCTGATTTTTACACTTTCACTACGCTTATAAATGGATGTTGCAAGTGTGGTAACATGGACAAAGCACTGACCCTATTTGAGGGCATGCTGCTGAGAAACCTCAAGCCTGACGTTGTGACATACAACAGCTTGATTGATGGATTTTGTAAGGTTGGTGATATGGAAAAAGCTTTCAACTTAAGGGATGAGATGATCTCTGTGAGTATTTCTCCTAATTATATTACATACAGTATTCTCATAAATGGCTTTTGTAACAAGGGTTCTGTATCCGATGCATTAAGACTATGGGATGAAATGATTGACCTAGGTATCAAACCTACTATTGTGACTTGCAACTCTATTATCAAGGGCTATTGCAGGTCTGGTGATGCTTCGAGGGCAGATAAGTTTCTGAACAACATGCGGTCCCAAAGAATATTTCCGGATTCAGTTACTTCCAATACTCTTCTTGATGGGTTTATAAGAGAGGGGAATATGGATAAAGCTTTAGACTTGGTTAATGAAATGGGAAATCAAGGGCTGTCACCTGATGTGATTACCTATAATACCATACTGGATGGTTTCTGTAAATTTGGTCGAATGAAGGAAGCCAACATGCTGTATAGAAAAATGGTCGAGAGGGGTATTAACCCTGACAAATCCACATATACATCATTGATAAATGGACATGTCTCTCTGGATAACTTGAAGGAGGCTTTTCGTTTCCACGATGAAATGCTGCAGAGAGGCTTTGTTCCTGATGACAAGTTCTAACCTCCTTGCTGTTTATGCAAAATGAAGATTATGACCATCAAATTTTGGCATTTTGAGATTTCTGCTTCTTCCTTTTTGCATTTCCTTACTGGTGTACAACAAAGGTACACAATTGCTCTACTAGTTGCTGTCTAACTCACTCCGTTTCAATTTATGTGAACCTATTTGACTGGGCACATAGTTTAAGAAAGAATGGTGGACTTTTGAAACTTGTGGTCTAAAACAATCCATGGATATTTGTGTGGCTATAAATCATCTCAATAAGGGTAAAATGGAAAGTTAAAAATTATATTGTTTCCAAATTTAGAAAGGGGTCATTCTTTTTTAAACGTAGTACAAAGGAAATAGGCTCACATAAGTTGAAACAGAGGGAGTACTATTTTCTATGTAGTTAGTATTTTGTCTTTAAGGGAGATTTCTGCTCCTTATTTTTTCTCTATTCTTGTCAAAATTATCTAATCCGTAGGGCTTGCTTAGAGAAAAGCAATATCTCTTTCATATATGTAGAACTGCAAATAAGCCCTCTTGTTCTAAGTTTGTTATTTTGACATTAGGGAATTGGTAGCTAATGTGAAATTTGCCTGATTGATCGTGGAAAATTAAGGAGAAATTACTTGCTGGAGAAGATACGTATTGGTGCTCAACTTGACATTTGCTCTCCAGCAACTGCCTGTTAGTGAGACATCATCCTGGCAGAGAGGGGTGCTTCTTTTTCAGAAATGTGCTTTTGGACTTAAGAGGGCCTTTTTTTAGAGCTGTCATAAATATTTCCATCAAGGTTGATCTCGATTTCCTTATGGTTCTAAGCATAAGTTCTTTGATCTACCAGTTTGGTAGTTCATGCTTGGGAATCACAATGACAGTCTTTGTCAAAAAGCACATATTTACTAAGTTTTAAGTTTAGTTTCTTGGCTCCCCACTTGCTGCCACTTCCTGATAAAGTTGTTATCATATTAGATATCACATACTATAAGAAAAGATTTTCTGAAGGCATATTTGACTAGTTTTAATACTGCAAATCAATATTTTCCCCAAATTGGTTGCAACTTTTGCAAACAATGCACAATGTTTACAAATACCCAATGACTCTTCATATAGGACTTTCGTGTTTTCCTTGAGCTTGCGTATGGTGTCCAACCCATGTTAGGACAGTATTCTTGAGTTATGGTTTTCCTTTTTTTGGGGTGGGGTGGGGTAGTCTTCGTGTCTTTTCTATGGTTTCTGTGAGGTTTCCCTATCCGGTATATAATGGTATCAAATGCTTACTCAGTGATGTCTATTTTGTTTCGTTGTGCTTCCAAGTTATAAATTTTTTTGGTGAAAAGTGACATCTCACTTGTTTCTTTAATAGCTGAAAATTAAACCTAATGTTTTTTCTTCAGGGACTACGATGCTGAGACAAGCGATATGCATATACCTATCTTCTGTGAACTTGACGTCAAAGGTATACGTATATGACATATGGGCTTCCATTGCCTTCTCTTGATTTTGCTGGTTGACTTCATGGTAGTCCTTCATCAATGAGCATGAAAAACATACTAGTGGTAGTTCTCAGAGGTGTATCAAAGATCTAGTTGCAGTTGTGTTATCAAACCAAATGAGTTTCAGGTCCCACATGGTTGACCATACTAGGATAGATGGATTGAGGACATAAACTTGCCTGGGATGGAACTCTAGGTTGCAGATTTTGGGACCACTTCCCGCTCATTGAGAAACAGTGGAGAATATGCTATATATGGATATATTGCAAAGGCAAAGGGTTGTAATATGGGAATAGTGTAAAAATTAAGTCTTGTAGCCTATGGAAAATTGTTGGGTTCTTGGATTTGGTTTGCACAAAGTTGAAGAAAATTTTCATGGAACTTGTGAGCAAGAATGTAAATCTCATGAACATGATTTTAATTTGGTTATTGGAAACAACCTCTCTACCTTCAAGGTACGGGTAAGGTCTGCGTACACACTACCTTCCCCATACCCCACTTGTGAGATTATACCGGGTTTGTTGTGGTTGTGGAAGGTTCAAGGTAGGGGTAAGGTCTGCGTACACACTACCTTCCCCATATCCCACTTGTGAGATTACACCGGATTTGTTGTGATTGTGGAAGGTGCGGAAGATTGGATTTGAGGTTGATCAAAGTTGAACTGATTGTCGAAATGGAAATAACTGGTGCTTAGAGCTTTTGATATTGTTTTGACTGGGAAGTTCCCGTAGTGGCGCTACTATCGCATGATTTAGAGGTGGCGGCATTGAATGAAGAACCTTACACTATACAATGGATAAGACAGAATACTGGAATCTCCTCTGTTAATTCCTGTTACGGGGCATGTAACAGGAATTCGAAGGGGACAACAACATAGTTTGGCCTGGGAAGCAGTTATGGAAGTCGAAGGCGCCCTATAAATTCAGCTGTTTTTTGTCACTAGCCTCACATGATGTTCGTCTCACTCAAGCCAGCCTTCTTTTTAGGGAGCGTTTTGATGTCAAGAAAATAGCTGTCAAGAAAGATTATTTATACCAATAATAACCTTTGTAGAGAAAACTAGCCAAATCTACACTTTAAACTAAAAAGTAAAAGGGATATTTACTTCCTATACTTCATATGAAATTTTATTACCCTCCCTAATCAAGTTTTAACTTAATTACATGGCCATATATAATTTACCAACTATATACAAATTAGTTTTAAATGAATATCCATTTAAATTAGGAATTGAATAAGGAATCAATTATTTCCCATACTTATTCTCGCTCTCTCCTGCGCTCTCTATCTCCGTCTCTCTCTTGCGCTCTCTCTCTCTCCGTCTTTCTATCTCTCATTCTTTGTTCTTTCTCCAATTTTTCTTCCTCTGATGTTCTCTACTTTTTATCCTTACATGTTGTATATATTTTTAATGGAATTCATTAATGGATTTTAATCGTTTTATTATAGAGTTTTAACTTAACAATTTCCTTTCATGTTGCAAAATTGGTGTTCAAATTGAAATTGTCAATCAATAAATTTTGAAGGTGTTTGACTCTCCACCATTGACAGCCATTAAAAAGCTTTGAAGTTTTAAATCGAATTTGGGTTTTCAAAAATCATTATTTATTTGGATTGAGTGTTGTTGCAAATAATTGAGCATATTGTTTGGAGTTTATATCTCAATTTTGAGGGTGTTTGGTGAAAATTAGACTTGATTTTGGCTGAATTTCAGATTGAAACTCGAAGAAGAAGAAGAACACATGACATACAATATACTTACGAAATTGTAGTAAAGTTGTATTATAATTGTATGTAAATTGTACTATGTTGTAGTTATATATAAATTTTTATTTGAATGTTGTATGAAAGTTGAATTAAAGTTGTATAATGTATGAATCATTGTATAAAATTTGTATTTAAGTTATCAATACTATCTTTTTACATAAAGTTGTTGATATGTATCAAAATTGTATTAAGAAAGTAAGTTTTGATTGAAATTTTAGAGAGGAAGAATAACACACCACATACATTAGACTTATTTTCTCCAAATCACTATGGAAAGACAGAAAACTCAGTTGAATTAGTTATACATACATCTTAACTAAAAACTCATGAATTCGTGATATTGTGGTTCAACGTGTGTCCTGGGATGTTTTCTCTTTTCTTTCATTCTCTCATGCTATATGATTATTTTTTTTCTTCATTCTATTTAATTGATTGACTAAGATTTTGGCTGAATTTCAGATTGAAATTCAAAGAAGAAGAAGAATAAAAACATATGACATACAATATACTTACGAAATTGTAGTAAAGTTGTATTATAATTGTATATAAAGTGTATTTTGTTGTAGTTATATATATTTTTTTTATTTGAATGTTGTATGAAAGTTGAAAAATAGTTGTATAATGTATGAATCGTTGTATAAAATTTGTATTTAAATTATCAATACTATCTTTTTACATAAAGTTGTTGCTATGTATCAAAATTGTATTAAGAGAGTAAGTTTTGATCGGAATTTTAGAGAGGAAGAAGGACACACCATTGATTCCAAATCGACACATGCGCACTGATTCATATTTGTTTGAACGAAATAACTTGAATATTGATGGGAACTAAATGATTTGGGTGGAGAAATTTCGAGTTTCACATTAAAAGCGTCATCGTCGCACTTCGGAAAAAGCGAGTTTTATGTAAGATTTGAATTTTGTGTGAGAAATTAACTGGGTAGCATAAAATTGTGCTTAATGATTTATTCGAAAATATGAACCGCCAAAAGCAGCATATCACCTACACAAGGTATGAAAGACTACAACGGCTAGCTAGAGGTCTCGCTCAACTGGATAGGTGGGATATGGCCTCATTTAGAATAAGACAATTGAAGGCGGTAGAGATTCAGTTCGAACCACCATGAGTGTTTAACTATAGCTTTTTTTCATTTGTTTATACGTTAATAGGTATAGACAAAGGAGATAGAGATTATGTAGCCAGGGGCTTTAACCACTCAACTTTACTCTCAACCTAGTTTTAATAAAAGGTGATAATTTGATTTTAAAAAAAAACTGCCAAAACATAAAACCAAGACCCAAAAAAAAGAAAGATGACAACTTTAACGGTATCTCATGGCTTTGACGAATGTATCACGAAATAATTATCAAACAGAAATTCCTAAATATAAGTTCGATCCGGAGAGAAGAGAGGAGAGAGGAGAGAAAAAAAAAGAAAAATGTGTAATTAAATCACTTGATTGAAGGCACTAATAATGGATTGAGATCCTTTTAAGGTGAAATGT
Source organism: Nicotiana otophora (assembly GCA_000715115.1). Taxonomy (NCBI): domain Eukaryota; kingdom Viridiplantae; phylum Streptophyta; class Magnoliopsida; order Solanales; family Solanaceae; genus Nicotiana; species Nicotiana otophora. The sequence goes on from AWOL01S0022820.1 coordinate 15,381, forward strand.
ATATAATTTGTAAGTAATCCTTGTTTAGGGCGGGTAATATATAAAATTAGAATAATTTTGGTAAATAAGTTTCAAATATTGTATAGGAACAAATAAAATCCCAAAGTAAAATGACTGTACTAGTACTCCTGTAACTAAAAAGTAGCTAGACTCATTCATCAATATCACTCGCATTATAAACTTGTTTTTAGTTTATTATCTCATCTCCTTGAGATTTGCTTTTATACGTAAAAATTTTGAAAAAGACACTTTCTTAATCCACCCTCTCCCTCCCTCTAACAAAATTCATCACATGTAATTTTTTCAATTATTATTTCCTTTTTATTTAATTATTCATCTTTCGTTATTTAGATATCTTACTACAACTAATTAGAAACATCAAAAATATTTATTGACATCAAACTCATAATATGATTACAAAAATAAAGTAAAATATTTATTTTTTAAACTTTGAATGATTACTTAACTAATGATTGAAAAATGTAAATTTTATTTATACGTATAATCAAGGGTATTGGAAGGGTTAATTAATGATAATTTAATAATATAAGTTAATACTAACTCACTACAACAAAAATAATTTTTGCTGTAATGTATACCGTTTTATTTAGTTGGCAATAATAATTGCTGCTAAAATCTTTACTGTCTTTAATTATTTACAGTTGTATCTAACATCGCTAAAGATTTTAGTTGCATTCTATTAAGTGCCATTAAAATTTTAATTATTACTGACGACTTTTTACAATAATTATTTAACGGCAATTACAATGCCTTTGAAGCTGTCTAAGAAACGTGCTAGCTCATACCTTTAACGGCATCTTGCCACTAAAGACCAATTAATTTTAGCATCAATGTTAATGGCAACTGAACTACACTCAGATTTGCCCTTTTTATGTCCTTAGTCTCCATTATAGTCAACAAAGATTCATTTTATACCCAAAAATTGTAATAAGCACACTAACATCATAATCATTCTATAAAAAATATTATATCTCGTTAAGTTCACAACAAACAACCAAAGCTCCTAATCCATTTTTTCAAAATGTCAACAGCACAAGAGAAAATAAAACCATTTGATTCCAATATCATTTTAAGTGTAACAAGTATCTCTTAATTTCTTGATCATAACGAACGAATTCCATATGCTAAAGTTTTTAAAATCATAATGTATGACCTGATACAATAAAATAAAATAAATATTAACATCCTTTTTTAAAGATTCTAGCATACAACCATATCCAGGTAAGTTTTATAAAGCGGTGGTTAGACCGGCCATGATGTATGAGGCTGAGTGTTGGCCCGTTAAGAACTCACATATCTAGAAGATGAAAGTAGCAGAAATGAGGATGTTAAGGTGGATGTGCGGGCACACTAGGATATATAAGATTAGGAATGATGATATCCGGGAGAAGGTGCATGTGGCTCCCATTGATGACAAGATGCGGGAAGCGAGGCTTAGATGGTTCGGACATGTTCAGAGGAGAAGCCCAGATGATCCGGTACGGAGGTGTGAGCAGTTGGTTGTGGATGGCACGAGAAGAGGTAGATGGCGACCTAAGAAGTATTTGGGATAAGTGATCAGGCAGGATATGGCGAGGCTCCAGATTTCCGAGGACATGATACTTGATAGGAAGATGTGGAGGTCGAGTATTAGGGTTGTAGGTTAGGAGGTAGTTGAGTCGTGCCTTACTTCGTACCATTGTGGGACTAGCCATGTAGGGTTTTTGTCTAACATAGCTATTGGTAATGTTGTGGCTTACTATTTCGCTTTTCAGTGCATGTCCTATTTACTAGCTATAGCTTTTGCTTTGCATCTTTCTTCTAGATTTCATGGTGTTCCTATTTTTCTTATGATTGTTGTGGTGATACTAATATTTACTAATATTGTCTCCCTTTGCTTTGCATCTTTTTTCTGGATTTCATGGTGTTCCTATTTATCCTATGATTGTTGTTGTGATACTAATATTGTTTCCTTTTTGTAATTTTGTCTTTTTTTTTTTTTGAGCCGAGGATCTTTTGGAAACAGCCTCTCTACTCCTTCGGGGTAGGGGTAAGGTCTGCGTACACACTACCCTCCTCAAACCCCATTAGTGGAATTTTACTGGGTTGTTGTTGTAGCATACAACCATATATCTAACAAGAAAAGTCACCAAACATAAAAGGAAAAAAAATTAAATGAGAAATATAGGAACTAAAAGGACAATTAACTGGCTCATCAGCCAGCATCCCATAGATAGGCAAATATAATTCATAGATGTATCATATAAGTAACTCATTATAATTCATAGTTAGATAGTTTTTTTAGTTTAAGCTATTAAAAGTAATACTTTAATTAATAATAAAATAATTAATCGATAATATACTAAAGATATTGATTTTCGCTATTAAAGTAAGACCTAAGTTCATTCAAAATAATTAACTCATCATACACTAATAAAAATTTTAATATGACAAATTAACATCTAAGTCAATCTTAAAGTGATGAAAGATATAGGCAAATAATTGTATTTCATAATTAGATGTGTCATATAGGTGTCTCATTGTAATTCATAATCACATGAAACATATATGTAGGTAACTATAATTTATAATTGGATATATTATATAAATATTTCATTATTGTAATTCAAGTAACGAGGCATGGAGGATTGGACGAGAATAGCTAAAGATAAAATGTATTTGGTAACTCATCAAATAATCGGCTACATTTTAACTAACTTAATATCTTTTTTTTTAATTACTGTCAGTTAAATTGTTATTTATTGAGTTATATCTCGTGTTTACATTTTATATTTTATTTGCGGTAGAATTTACAACCTAGATCGATTTTGAGATGCGCACACGAACAAGTAAAGCAATATCCTTGGAGATGCATCACCTTGACCAGGGGATGCATCACCCACCAGGAACAAGTAGAGCAACCCGTAAAAATTCCCTTGGAGATGCATCACTATAACTAGGGGATACATCATTTTAACTAGGAGATGCATCACCTAACGGTAACAAGTAGAACAGCCAATAAAAAAACTCAATTAGGATGCATCACCATAACAAGGGGATGCATCTATGGGATGCATACACTAAACATACACATGATCCGTTTAGTTTTATAATATAATGTAATCCATTATATGATTGTAATGATCCGATCGGTCGTTTTGCTTTATAAATCTCCATTTTCCTATTTAAGACTTTTCGTATGTACTTTTACTGTTTTATGACTTACAAGGATGATTGGTTTGGTTTTGGAATGGTTCAGATTAAATTCGGAACACTTAGTTTTATAATAGCTCACTACTAGAAAATCAAGAATTTCCGACTGAAAATTTTTGTCGAAAATTTCCGACGGAATCCATCGGAATTTTCAAAATATATCTGCTATATATTTTTAAAATTCTTTCGACCACATTTCCGACCAAATCGGTCGCAACTTTTGGCGGAAAATTTAGTTTGATTTGTTTCACTTCATTTCCGACCGATTTGATTGGTACTTTTAAAAAAAATAATAAATAAAAATGATAATTCCGACCGAATATTTTTAAAAAACCCTACTCGACCCGTCCCCAAAAAACAGAACCTCTCTTTTCTTCCTCCTTCTTCTCTCATCCTCCTCCTCTCTCCCTCTCGTCCTTCTCCCCCATCCCCAAGAACAAAATTTAAATGTATGTTTGCTCTCTCTCTCTCTCTCTCTCTCTCTCTCTCTCTCTCTCTCTCTCTCTCTCTCTCTCTCTCTCTCGCGTTTCCTCCTCCTTTCTCCCTCTCCTTCCTCCTCCATTTTTTCCTTAATTTATTAATGTTTTTTTTTCATTTTGCAGCAGTGGTTGGTGGCGGTGGCGGCAGCTCCTCAGTCAACTTCTCTGGTTTGTTTTCCGTCGGGGTAAGTATTTCGTTGACATATGTATCTTGTTTTCATTATTAAATTTGTAGTAATTTTCTATATATGAACATCCTAGCTAGCTGAAGTAGGTATGGTTGAAATTTTAGGGATTTTAGTTTTTTAATGATACTTATAGCCTGTTTGGCCAAGCTGGAGAAATGAGCTTATTTTGAGAAGTGCTTTTTCCAAAAGTGCTTTTGAAAAAAATACTTTTGGACAGAAACAGTTTGTGTTTGGCTAATCACTCTGAAAAATACTTTTGAGCAATAATTTGTGTTTGGCCAAGCTTTTCAGAAATTGCTTTTAAGTATGAAATTACGAATAAGGACATGAATATATTTACTTAATAGTTAATATTATAAGTAAATAAATAATCTCAAAAAATTGTTATTACATGCAATAATTAAATCTTTTCATTTTATTTAAGTAAAGTATGAAAATAAAATTTAAAAGTACTTAATTCTTTTAATATAATTTAAATATATTAAAAATCATTCAATAAATATAAAAGCATTCACCCCTAAAGTCACTATATATTAGAAAGTTATCCTAAAAATAATAAAAAATATGTACACATTAATATCCTAAGTATTAGGTTTAACGATTATTTTGGTATATACTATATTTTGTTAAGGGTATTCTTGGTAAGAAGAAAAGTCAAAACTGCTTCTGCTTCTGCTTTTGGGAAGAAGCTATTTTTTTCTGCTTCTTAGAAACTGCTTCTGCTTCTTCCCAAAAATACTTTTTTTCCCCAAAAAAGCTTGGCCAAACATCTAAAGTTAGGAAAAAAAGTGCTTTTGAAAAAAAAAGCACTTCTGGCCTCTTGAGAAGCTTGGCCAAACATGCTATTAATATAAAACAAAAAGAGAGAAGAATATGTTGAATTAGGTATGGTTGAAATTTTAGGTTAAACAAGAATATGTTAAGAAATCCTAAATCTAATTTTGAATTTGTTAAGAATATGTTGAATTAGGTATGGTTGAAATTTTAGGTTAAACAAGAATATGTTAAGAAATCCTAAATCTAATTTTGAATTTGTTAAGAATATGTTGAATTAGGTATGGTTGAAATTTTAGGTTAAACAAGAATATGTTAAGAAATCCTAAATCTAATTTTGAATTTGTTAAGAATATGTTGAATTAGGTATGGTTGAAATTTTAGGTTAAACAAGAATATGTTAAGAAATCCTAAATCTAATTTTGAATTTGTTAAGAATATGTTGAATTTTAAAATATTCAGTGTTAGAGTACTGCATATGTAAAAATATGAAGTTTGTGCGATTGTAAACTCATGCATTTTTAAGTAGGCTGTTTGTATCAAGTTTGCAGCTCTCGTTTGTATCAATTGGAGTCAATTCATTATTCAGTCTTAATAGTTTTTCTGATTTTTAGTGGTATTATCTGTACTTCTAAACTTGAAAAACTGAAAGAGTGTTTTTAACTTTTTGGTCGAATTTTACACTACTATGCATATGTCAATTCCTTTTATTATATGTCTATTTTGCAAACCAAACAGTTACTACCTCTCACATGAATACAGTTCCAATGAAAGAATTATATTACACTCTGGCTCGTGTTACTGAGCAGAAATGAAGGAAGCTGAAAGAAGAGAAAACAACGATAGGAAAGAAAGAGAAATAATTAGTGTTTGATTAACTTAATTATTTTCGAAATACAAAAGGTGACATGTTGGCATAAAGTAATTGAGAAAACAACGATTGAAAAAAAGGAAACAAACTTTTACTTTCACTTCCAACGGTAATTATATTAACTAGTTATAGTTTAAAACTTTGGTGTAAAGTTTGTTGTACTAGGTTCATTATTGCTTGTTAGTTTTATTATTAGAATGATATTAAATTTAGTTTTTTTCAATTTCAACATTAAGATTAATTTGTAAATTTGAGAAATCGTTAGTTAATTTGGATTATATGAACATTTAAGAAGCTATTCAAATTTAATTATTATAGTTAAAGACTTATATTATTTAGAATATGGATTAATGTGAGATTTCGAGTGTTAAAAAATATTAATTTAAAACATAAAAGATATCAATTAAAGTGCTTTGACACAATGATATGTATATATCTAAAACGAACCTTTGAAAGAGTATAACTTTGTAACCAGTTTAAATAAATCAAATTATTTTAAATATCTTATTTCTAGATTTCTATTTGTGTAGATAGAATTTGTGCATCGTAGATGGATGTATAATAGGAATCATCCTAATCGTGCGGGGTTGAGGGATGAATTTATTGAAGGGGTTGCTGAATATATTGCTAAGGCTCAAACACTTGATGATTTTCTTATTGGAGGAAAGATTAGGCGCCCTTGTGTGAAATGTAAGTGTGTTAAGTTATTGAAAACAGACGAAGTTAAAGTTCACCTCTACAAGAAAGGGTTTGTAGAAAATTATTATATATGGACTGTTCACGGGGAGAATTATGCTAGTTTAGATGATGTTAACTTTCATAATTCTTTTAGTGGTGAGGGTAGCCCCATTGCGGAGCATAATGTTGAAAATTCTCGAAACAATAAAATGATGAGGGATGCTTTTGGAATGTTTCTTGGGGTTCAATCCGAACCAAATGATGAGGCTAAGCGTTTCTATGAACCGTTAGAGGAAGCTAGTCGTCCATTGTATGAAGGCTTGGTGCATTCCAAGTTGTCTATTGTGGTTAGATTGCTAAGTATTAAATCGGATAGTTCTATTTTCCAAGCGGGCATGGACTCTATTATTGGGCTTATGAATGAACTTAATCCGAGTAACATTGACTTACCAAAAGATTTCTACACTGCTAAAAATTTGGTTTCTAAGTTGGGTCTTTCATGAGAGAGAATTGATTGTTGTGAGAAAGGTTGCATGTTTTTCTATAAGGATGACGCATCTCTAGAGAACTGTAAATTTTGTAATCAGCCTCGTTTTAAGGAAGTCACAAATGCCAATACAAAAAAGAAAGTTCTAGTTAAAGCGATGCATTACTTACCTCTTATACCTAGGTTAAATAGGTTGTATGCATCAATGAGCTCTGCTCCTCATATGATATGGCACTATGAACATACAAGGCCACCCGATATTCTATGCCATCTGTCAGATGGAGAAACGTGGAAGCATTTTGATCGGGTGTTCCCCGAGTTTGCTAGTGAACCAAGAAACATTAGGGTGGGATTATGCACAGATATATTTAATCCATTTGCTGTCTCTGTTGCACCATATTCATGTTGGCCAGTATTTGTTACCCCGTATAAATTTCCTCCCGAGTTGTGTATGACAAGTGCATATCTGTTCCTAACTTGTATTGTTCCAGGTCCATGCAATCAGAAAAGTTTAATTGATGTATACTTGCAGCCTTTGATTGATGAGTTACAATTATTATGGCATCAAGGTGTGAAAACATATGATATAACAACTAAAAAAGTTTCATATTGTATGCTTCTTTGATGTGGACTATAAATGATTTTTCTGCTTATGGAATGTTGTCCGAGTGATCAACTGTTGGAAAGTTAGCTTGTCTTTGTTGTATGGAAGACACAAAAGCATTTACTTTGAAACATGGAGGTAAAAATACATGGTTCGACTGCCACCGTAGATTCTTGCCAATGAATCATGAATTTAGACGAAATACAAGAGCATTTATGAAGAATCGAACTGATTTTGAGGAGCCACCGGCCTGCTTGTGTTCAGAAGAAATTTGGAACAGAGTAAGGGATCTGCCTAAAGTAACAGAGTCTCCACCATCTAAGATACCAAGTTATGGTGTCACACATAACTGGACTAACCGGAGCATATTTTGGGAATTGTCTTATTGGAAGCACAATCTTCTTTGGCATAATCTGGACATCATGCATACCAAGAAGAAGTTTTTTGACAACTTGTTTAACACTGTTATGGATGTTACTAACAAGACCAAGATAACTTGAAAGTCAGGATGGACTTAAAGGAATATTGTAGGCGAAGTGAGTTGTATCTGACATACTTTAACAACAAGATTCAGAAGCCCAAAGGCAGTTACACGTTCATCTTGGATGAGAGAAGAGAGAATTGTAGTTGGGTTAACAATTTGAGTATGCCTGATGGGTATGCATCAAATTTATCCAGGTGTATTGACATGAAAGAAGGAAAGTTGGCATCAATGAATAATCACGATTGTCATATTTTCATGGAAGCGTTGATGCATATTGCGTTCAATGCATTGCCTGATCAAATATGGAAACTGTCACGATCCAAAATTCCACCACAGGCGTCGTGATGGCACCTAGTCTCTAAGACTAGGTAAGCTGTTTACAATTACCTTTTGAAGCCTTTTTGTTTTAAAACCAACATCGGAAATAATTACAATATACAACCTCCCAAGACTGGTAGTACTGAGTCACAAACTCTAATTGAATACATGGAATGATCACGAAGACCGAATATACAATACTGTATGATTACAAATTAACAGTACAATGAAATGAAAAGACTCCAAGGGACTGCGACAGTCAAGCAGCTCTACCTTGAATCTTTACGATCGCGCTTTAACTCTACTCTAGTCCGATACCTCCAATTCATGGCTCTGCACAAAAATGTGCAGAAGTATAGAGTGACCACACTACAACGGTGCCCAGTAAGTATCAAGACTAACCTTAATGGAGTAGAGACGAGGTACAGTCAAGACACTCACTAGTCTAATAACCTGTGCAATATAATATACAAAATACTAGGAAACAATAACAATAAGGGCAGGATAAAAGAACCAGTGATATGCACAACAGACAACAAGAATACCATTAATATCCCTTAACAATTAATAAACACAATTACACCCAATTAAATCAAGTCCTTCAAATAAATGTCTTTCATATATAATTTCTTCATATAATTCTTTTTGAATAAATATCCTTCCAAATAAATATTTTGAATATAATTCTTTCAATTAAAAAGTCATCATGTGATACCTCATTTCATAATCATACAAATACGGGTCTCAGCCCATTTTCATATTTTTCACGGCACCTCGTGCCCATAATTAAATCATCATGTTTCCCCGGCACCTCGTGCCCTCAATTCATATCTCACTGCACGAACAACTCACATGCCAAATATCCTCAATGTATATAAGATCCACATGATCAATCTATTTCCACAAAAGTGAGTTTAGAATTCATTTGGGTGAAGAAAGTAACATTTCACTTAAATTAAGGCATCAGATAAACTACTGGTTTGGTTGTAAAACTATTTAATTTAAAATAAAATAATAATTTCTTTTTATTCAAATCAACTCAATCATCGAAAATCAGTAAGAAAACCCAAAAATATACTTCTTCAGAGTCACGTGCTAAAAAAACCAAAGCCAACACAATATAACTAGGAACAAAAAAACACATGATAATAAAGTCAACTAGTACATCACGGAAGAAGACAAGAATTTACATATTCAATGAAACAAAATCACCAAGACAGGAACATAAATAAAGAAATATCAACAGGGCACTCCCGAGGTACCGTCTCGTAGTCCCAAATCATAAATAAATTCACAATATCTTATTTTCTTATATCACCGCGGGAGCCTTCGCATTTAATTTTTAAAGAAATCATTTTTTCCGAAATGGCATCCCGCGTTTTAGCCATCCTTTTTACACCGCATGACTTCTAGTAGTTCCCCTACTAGTCACGCGATTCAAGCCACCCTTATCTCATCGCATGCGTTTCAACACCTTGACCTTATATCACCGCATGACTTCTAGTAGTTCCCCTACTAGCCATGCGTTTCAAGCCACCCTTATCTCACCGCATGCGTATCAATATCATAATATTTCATAAATCGCACCTCAAGCGCCCAAATATCACAGCATAATACAACTTGCACCTCAAGTGCCCAAATATTACAACATATCACAAATTGCACATCAAGTGCTCAAATCTTACAACATATTACAAATTACACATCAAGTGCTCAAATCTTACAACATATCACAAATTGCACATCAAGTGCTTACATATTACAACATATCACAAATTGCACATCAAGCGCCCAAATATTACAACTTGCCACAGAAATCAACAACACATTATTTTTCCACAATAAGGAGCCATGACTCGATCATAATGTGCACAACATCTTAACAAAATGTTCGAGAGTGAACAACTCAACCGAATAATATTTCACAATTTGGCACATTGCCTCAATATGATTCACGGCCTTTATAATTCAATACCAAATTTTCCACAACGTGAACTGAAAAGTAATTCATCTTATTAACTAAATTTTCCATTTTAATTATTTGTAGGTAAAATCAATAATGAAAGTATTTTCCATAAAAAATATGGCAACTCAAACAAACACAGAGTTCACATAAAAGTCAAGTGACAATCACACCAATTTATCCTATAAAAACAACCTTGGCAAACAAAGAATGAGACATGACAAATAAGGGATTTAATAAGTTACAACAATTTTCCAACTTAATACTTAAGGGCGTCTACGAATTTCAACCGATATAATTTGCACATATAAATCAAGTACGTACTAGTCACCTCGCGTACATGGTTTTCAATTACACAATTTTCATATAAGACTCAATGCCTAAGGGATAATTCCCCCACTCGAGGTTAGGCAAGATACTTATCTTTTTGAAGTTATGCCAATATTTCATAATCGCCTTCTTGTTTAAATTTGATCTCCAAACACCTCGAATCTAGCCACAAATAATTTAATTCAGTCAATAAAATTTATTGGAATTAATTCCATAAGAAAATACTAATTTTCCAACAAATAATCCGAAATTAGCTCAAAAATCGTCTGTGGGGCTCACATTTCGAACCTGACAAAAGTTACAAAACCGAAAGCCCATTCAACCACGAGTCTAACCATACCAATTTTACCAAAATTCGACCTCAACTCGACCTCCAAATCTTCAAATCGTATTTTCAAATCCTTAAGTTTAAACCCCCGATTTACACCTCAAAAATATGTAATCTAGTCAGATTAGTCGATGATAATTCAATATTATGGAGTAGAAATAATCACAAGTAACTTACCTCAAGTTTCCCTTGAATTCTCTCTTAAAATCGCCCCAAAAACCGTGCTTGAAGGCCCAAAAATGGCAAAACTCGGAATCCCTCTGATTTTAACATTATGTCCAAGCTTTTCGCACTCGCGATGATTTTTTTCGTATCCACGGTCTTCGCACCCGCAGTGCCTGGAAATCCCATGCATTTTCGCTTCTGCGAATCATTCCTCGCATCCGTGAGCTCGCACCTGCAGCCCTTTTTCACGCAGGTGCGATCACACCAGCAGCCCAGCTGTTTCAGCTCCTCCTCCAAATCCAAATTCGATCTGTTAAGCATCCGAAACTCACTCGAGGCCATCGGGACCCCGTACAAACATACCAACAAGTTCCATAACATAACACGGACCTACTCGAGGCCTCAAATCATATCGAACAACATCAAAACAATGAATCGCACCTCAAATCAAAATCTATGAAATTTGAACTTTCAAATTCTATATCTTGTGCCGAAACATATCAAATCAATCGGAAATGACTTCAAATTTTGCACACAAGTCATAAATGACATAACGAAGCTAGTCAAATTTCCAGAATAAGATTTCAACCCCGATATCAAAAAGTCAACCCCCCGGTCAAACTTCCCAAAATTCAAATTTTCGCCATTTCAAGCTTACTTCCACTACAGACCTCCAAATAATTTTTCGGACACAATCCTAAGTCCGAAATTACAATACGGAGCTATTGACATCATCAAAATTCCATTCCAGAGTCGTTTACGCAAAAGTCAACTCTCCAATCAACTCTTTCCATTTAAGCTTCTAAATAAGGATTATTCTTTTAATTTAATTCCGAACCTTCAGTAAATCAAACTCGACCACACCCGCGGGTCATAATACATATTGCAAAGCTGCTCGAGACCTTAAGTCACTGAACGGGGCATAAACTCTTAAAATGACAAGTCGGGTCATTACAAAAACCGATTACAGAGATAAGTTGCTTTTTCAAGGATTTGTGTTCTAGCACATTGAGGGTGGAGAACCTAATTTATATGGAGAGTAACATTATATTAACTTTAAACAAGCTGGCAAAAATTTTCCCTCTTGAAGTTTTGATGTAATGGAACATCTTCTAATTCACCTTGCACAAGCGGTACTGCTTGGAGGGCCAGTTCAATGTTGATGGATGTATCCCTTCGAGAGGTAATGACATTTAATCATTTACCTTTTGTATTTGCTTTAAAGATTTTTTTGTCTAAAAATAACACTATGCAGGACTATTGGCAAATGTAAATGGACCATAAAAAATAGATCAAGAATTGAGGGTTCACTATCCCCCCTCTATCTAATAATTCAATTCAATATTATTCTATGCTTGCCAAAGGAAGTCAAAGTAACACTGCTTTTAACTTTGTACCCACACCTTCTATACCATCATCTTCACCGGGCTTTCATGGTAGTCAGCATGGTGGCTCACCAGCTACTGCACCCCCGAGCTTTTATGGTAGTCAGCATACTGGCTCACCAGTTGCTGTACCCCCGAGCTTTCATAGTAGTCAGTATGGTGGCTCACCAGCTGCTGCATCCCCGAGATTTCATGGTTGTCATCATGATGGTTCGTCTTTTGTTTCTCCATCATCTTCCACTCCATCATCATCATCCATTCCCAACATATCTAGGTTGGATATTGGAGGCTTATGCACCATCTAGTAGACACGGGTAGAATTTTGGAGGGGATGTACAATTTGATAGTTATAATCGATTGATAATCGTCCCTTACGAGGATGGGTAAGAATGTTCTTATACTATTTTTTAAGTTTTGAATGTACTTTTAGATATATTAACATTAAGGGATATCTATTTATAATTAAAACTTTTGAAACTTTAAGATGTTTATTAGTTATATATATGTTAACTTTAATGTAGGTTTTTGCCATCCTTTCAGTCTACACATTTGGTTGTGGATTCTATGACGTCATTTTATCACGAACCATGGAATTCTTGGAGACAGATACCGTACAGCATCAAAGAGCAAATGTAGAATAAATTTAGGGTAAACATTGATTATATTTATTTAATAATTATCGTCTTCATCTAATATTACATTTTTATATTGCAGACAAAGTGTACATGGCATCCTCAGCATCAAAATAAAATAAATAATATTTTCGAGAAGAAGGCTGCTAAGCAGATTAAAGATACTCTGTTCGCTGCTCGGAATGCTGGTAAAATGCCTGGGTGGTTAAGAAAAGATGTTTGGGATAAACTTCTTGAGAAATAGAATACCGCAGAATGAAAAAAGAAGAGTGAACAAGCAAAAGCAAACGGTGCCTCCAGTAAAGGTGGCTCGTTGCACACAGGAGGTTCGATTAGTTTTATGGCCCATAAACTAATATTGGTAAATACTTATAAAATTTAACTTAATTTTACATATTAAATTTTATGATTGTAATGTCCAACTCATACTTTTTGTTATGAAGGAAAATGAAAGAGGGCGAGATATGAGTCACGCTGAGGTCTTCGAGGAGACGCATAAGAAAAAGAAGAAGGATGGTACAAGAGAACACTGGGTGGAGACGCGTGCGTCAGACACATATTTAAAATGCTAACTTCATACGTATTTATGGTTTATTAATATTAGTTTGTTTACATAATAGTTATGTTTTCTTTTCAGGAAGATTATCATAAAAGGGTGGAAGAATGGCAAAAAACTCAGCCTCCTTCAACTCGACCAACACCTGATGATATGGATTCTAACTCGACCAACACCTGATGACAGAGGCAGCCGTGGAGTAACAAAGGCAGAGTCTATGGACTTGGAGTACGTCGACCTACAGGGCATCCAAACCCACTCTTAGTCAATTCTTCTTCTTCTCAAAATCAAGAACAAATGGAATATATGAGAAAAGAAATTCGTGATTTGAAGCAACAGTTGGACTCCCAATTCAGAACATTTGTTAAGATGAAGAAATTTATGAGAAAACATGGGCATGATCTATCTGATGATGAGGATGAACAAACTGAATCTGATGCGTAGTAGTTTAGGTGTGGTGTTTTGCTTGGTTGGTAAACTTGATTGTGAGAGACAACTTTATGTTTTGTTTTCAAACTTGAATGTGGGCTACTATTTGGACGTTTTTATTCCCAAAATTATTTGGTTTAATGGATTTGTTGGTTTAGATTGTGTTAATAGTTGGCATTATTGGTTTAGATTATGTTAATTGTTGGTTTAGATTGTGTTAATGGTTGATATTATTGGTTTAGATGCTGTTAATGGTTGGTATTGTTGGTTTGGATGTTATATTTATTGATTGGTTGTTGGCGTTATTGTATTATAATAGTTTGACAGGTGGTGTAACTCAAAATTGAGCAGAATTCTGCCCAGTTTTGCAGAAAATTCTGACTGATTTCTGACGGAAACAGTCGGACAACAGCCCAAATTTTACCAAAAAAACCCAGATCTCCGACCGAATCGGTCAAAAATTAAAAAACATAATTACTATTTAACAGTTTTCGACGGATTCCTTCGGAAATTAAATAAATTTTATTTTTTAATTATTAATTTTTGACGGATTCGGTCGGAAATTATATATTTTTACTATTTAATTTTAAATAAATAATTATTTTTATTTATATTATTACGACCGATTCAGTCGGTAAAGTTCCGACCACTTTGGTCGGAAATTTGAAAATATTTGGTCGTCTGACCTTTTTGAACGTTCCGACTACTTTATATCAGTTATAAAGCACAGAATGAGTAGTAAATAGGGAGACGGGGCTACAACTTTTAAAACGACTAGCCGGATCATTACGGAAATCCCCATCTTAAATAAACGTTCATCCTCGAACGAGTTTAGAATGATACCTGGAGTATCAAATAGGTGTGGATATTTGTTCTGCATCTCCCGCTCAGTCTCCCAAGTAGCTTCTCCTTTTGGCTGGCCTCTCCACTGCACCTTCACGGAAGAAAAGTTCTTTGACCTCAGCTTTCGAACTTGCCTGTCCAAAACAGCCATTGATTCCTCAATATAAGATAGATCCTTGTCCAACTGAACTGAACTGAAGTCTAACACATGAGATGGATCACCGTGATACTTCCAGAGCATAGAAACATGGAATACCAAATGAACTGCAGAGAGACTAGGTGGTAGTGCAAGTCTGTAGGCCACCTCTCCAACGCTTTCAAGAATCTCAAAAGGCCCAATATACCTAGGGTTCAACTTACCCTTCTTCCCAAACCTCATAACACCCTTCATAGGCGAAACCCAGAGCAAGACCCGCTCACCAACCATGAATGCAACATCACGAACCTTCCGATCCGCATAACTCTTCTGTCTAGATTGGGCTATACGAAGTCGATCTTGAATCAATTTAACTTTTTTCAAGGCATCCTGAACCAAGTCTATACTCAATAGCCTAGCCTCGCCCGGTTTGAACCAACCCACTGGAGACCGGCATCACCTACCATACAAGGCCTCATACGGAGCCATCTGAATGCTCGACTGGTAACTGTTCTTATAAGCAAACTCCGCAACTGGTAAGAACTGATCTCAAGTACCTCCAAAATCTATCACACGCGCATGAAGCATATCCTTCATCTGCCCGTCTGTCTGAGGGTGAAATGTTTTACTCAACTCCACACGAGTACCCATCTTTCGTTGTACAGCCCTCCAAAACCGTGAGGTAAACTGTGTACCCCGGTCAGAGATGATAGATACCAGTACGCCATGAAGTCTGACAATCTTGCGAATATAGACTTGAGCCAACTGCTCAGAAGAATAGTTAGTCATCATAGGAATGAAATGAGCTGACTTGGTCAGCCTATCCACAATCACCCAAACTGCATCAAATTTCTGCTAAGTCTGTGGAAGCCCAATAACGAAATCCATAGTGATCCGCTCCCATTTCCACTCCGAAATCTCTAACTTCTGAAGCAATCCACCTGGCTACTGATGCTCATATTTTACCTGCTGACAATTGAGATACCGAGTTGCATACTCCACTATGTCATTTTTCATCCGCCTCTACCAATAGTGCTGTCTCAGGTCCTGATACATCTTTGTAGCACCCGGATGAATAGAGTACTGTGAACTGTGAGCCAAATCAACTCAAGCAAACCATATACATTAGGCACACATAGCCTTCCCTACATCTGTAATACATCGTCATCTCCAATAGTGACTTCCTTGGCATCACCGTATTGAACTGTGTCCTTAAGGACAAGCAGATGGGGGTCATTGTACTGACGCTCTCTGATACGATCATAATGAGAAGACTGAGAAACCACACAAGCCAAAACTCGGCTCGGCTAAGAACTATCCAACCTGACAAACTGGTTGGCTAAGGCCTGAACATCCAAGGCTAAAGGCCTCTCTACTACCGGTAAATATGTTAACCTGCCCAAACTCTCCGCCTTACGACTCAAGGCATCGACCACTACATTGGCCTTCCCGGGATGATAGAGAATGGTGATATCATAATCCTTAAGCAACTCCAACCATCTCTGCTGCCGTAAATTTAGATCCTTCTGTTTAAATAGATGCTGTAGACTCTGGTGATCGGTGTAGACCTCACAATGGACACCGTACAAATAATGTCGCCAAATCTTCAAGGCATGAACAATAGTTGCTAACTCAAGCTTATGGACCTGATAATTCTTCTCAGGTACCTTTAATTGTCTGGCCGCGTAGGAAATCACCCTACCGTCTTGCATCAACATTGAGCCAAGACCAATACGCGACGCATCACAATACACAATTTAAGATCCAGAACCTGTAGGTAATACTAACACTGGAGTTGTAGTCAAAGTTGTCTTGAGCTTTTGGAAGCTCTCCTCACATTCCTCGGTCCACTTGAAGGGAGCACCCTTCTGGGTCAATTTGGTCATAGGTCCAGCAATAGAAGAGAAACCCTCTACAAATCGGCGATAATACCCTACTAAACCAAGGAAACTCCGGATCTTCGTAGCTGAGGACGGTCTGGACCAACTCTGCACTTCTTCAATCTTCCTCGGATCTACCTTGATCCCCTCGCACGAAACTATATGGCCCAAAACTCCCACTAAATCAAGCCAGAATTCATACTTTGAAAATTTGGCATATAACTTTTTTTCTCTCAAAGTCTGAAGCATAGTCCTCAGGTATTGCTCATGATCTACCCAACTCCGGGAATACATCAAAATGTCATCAATAAACACAATGACGAAAGAATCAAGATAGAGATGAAATACACTATTCATTAAGTGCATAAATGCTGCTGGGGCGTTGGTTAGCCTAAATGACATTACAAGGAACTCATAATGACCATACTGAGTCCTAAAAGCAGTCTTCGGGATATATGGTTCCCGAATCTTCAATTGATGATAGCCTGAACGCAAGTTGATCTTAGAGAACACTCTGGCACCCTAAAGCTGATCAAATAGGTCATCAATATGTGATAATGGATACTTGTTCTTCACTGTAACCTTGTTCAGCTGGCGGTAATCAATACACATCCGCATAGAACCATCCTTCTTCTTCACAAATGTAACGACCCGACTTGTTGTTTTAAGAATTTAAGCCAGTCTGGTGACATATGGTCCTAAGCAACTTCTTATTATGTGTATTGATTTGTGTGCGTGGTTGAATTCAGTTACCGGATGATTTGGAATGATTTGGGACACTTGGTCCCCAAAATGGAAACTTAAGTCTTAGGATTTTTAAGTAGTCGGAACTGTGTGAAGACGACTCCAGAATGATATTTTGATTATGTCAATAGCTTCGTATGGTGATTTTGGACTTAGGAGCATGTCTGGAAAATTATTTTGAGGTCCGTAGTGGAATTATGCTTGAAATGCCAAAAGTTGAATTTTTGGAAAGTTTGACCGGGGGGTTGACTTTTTGATATTGAGGTCGGAATTCGTTTCTGAAAATTGGAATAGCTTCGCTATGTCATTTATGACTTGTGTGCACAATTTGAAGTCATTCCGGATTGATTTGGTGTATTTCGGTACAAGATATAGAATTTGAAAGTTCAAAGTTCAAAGTTCATTAGGCTTGAATTGAGGTGTGATTCGTGGTTTTAGCGTTGTTTGATGTGATTCGAGGCTTCGACTAAGTTCGTATGATATTTTAGGACTTGTTGGTATATTTGGTTGAGGTCCCGAGGAGATCGAGTGAGTTTCGGGATGGTTTCAGACCATTTCTAGGCCATTTTTAATTGTTGGTTTTGCCTACAGAGGTGTGCATCATGATCGCAAACCTTTGGTCACGTTCGCGAAGAGCAACCAGCAGTTTGGTGTGAATCGAGATCGCGGAAGCTCTTTCGCGATTGTGTAGAACAAATCTCTGTTGCACTGACCCGACTTTGGAAGCTTATATCTCGCAATCTATAAGGAATTTGGAGATGATCCAAAATAAAAGTTGTATCCCTTGATGTCTAATTTTCAGAAAAGTAAACCATTTGTCATTTGGAGTTGTGTACAATAAGTTATGGTGGATAAACTATAGGCTGTCTGGGAAGAGTTTGGAAATCTCTATTGCACATGGCTGACTTTGAAAGCTTATATCTCGCAATCTATAAGGAATTTGGAGATGATCCAAAAATGAAAATTGTAGCCATTGATGTCTAGCTTTTAGAAAGGTTAACCATTTGTCTTTTGGAGTTTTGTACAAAACGTTATGGTGGATACACTATAGGCTATCTGGGAAAAGTTTGGAAATCTCTGTTGCACATGGCTGACTTTGAAAGCTTATATCTCGCAATCTATAAGGAATTTGGAGATGCTCCAAAAATGAAAGTTGTAGCCCTTAATGTCTAGTTTTCAGAAAGATAAACCATTTGTAATTTGGAGTTTTGTACAAAACGTTATAGTAGATACACTATAGGCTATCTGGGAAGAGTTGGGGGAGTTTGTTCTTCACGATCGCGATTGGTTTTCTGCGATCTCGAAGAGCAATTTTGGGGCTGAAAATGTTTGAATTTTCCATGATAGCGAAGAGTAAATACCTGGGCAGTAGCTATATTTCGAGGTTTCAGCCATTTTTGACATATTTTGAGCTATGGAGCTCGGATTGAAGCGATTTTTGAGGCGATTTTAACCATATGGATTAAGGTAAGTGTTCTATATCATAAAGTGTTTAAATTTCAGTAATATATGATTATATTCATCGTTTAATTCGGATTTTAATGGAAGAAATCAAGAATTTTGTAAAATCTTCTAAAAATAAAAATTTAAGATTTGGAGGTCGAGTTGTTATTGGAATTCAATAAAATTGGTATGGTTGAACTCGTATCGGAATGGGTGTTCGGATTTCATAAAAATTTTGTCAGGTTCCGAGGGGCGAATCCCGCGTTGACTTTTGTTAACTTTTTAGAATAAATTTTTAAGTCGACGTATTATTATCCGACATTATTTCCGACGAATTTTAATGGAGTTATAAAATTAATCTGGATAGATATGAGATGTTTGGAGGTCAATTCAAGCAATAAGGCTATTTTGAAATATCGACCTAACTTTAAAAAAGTAAGTGTCTTGCTTAACCTCGAGTGGGGGAATTACCCCTTAGGCATTGAGTCTTATGTGCCATTTGTGAGATGTGAAAAGCCGTGTACGCGAGGTGACGAGTACGTACTCGGGCTTATACGTGCAAAAATTTATTGAATTAAAGTCTTAGGTATTATTGTGTAGTAAATTGGGAAATGGTGGAAAATTATTAAGTCATATGTTTGCCATGTCTAAATCCTTATTGTTGAATTTGTTTTTATATGATAATTTGATGTGATTGTTACTTAAAATATTTATGAAATTTCGTGAGTATTGTTGGTTTAATATTTTTTGGAAATTAATTCCAATATGAATTTTTTTATGCAAATAATTAATTTAAGCGAGATTAAGAATAAGTGTTAATATAATTATCTAAATTTGCATTAATGAAGGCTTTTCTTTATACTGAGTAATTTCTATCTCTGTTGATTGTTTTTGGATGTGATATATATTGTGTGGAGCCTTGGGCTATTTTTTGTGAAATTAATTGATTTTGTTATATCTTTGGAATTTGGTTGTGGCCATTAGGCAAATTGTAATATGAATTGATTTTATTATGTTGCCGTGTTAATTTCCCGTGGAAATTATTGTGTTGTGTGAGTTATTATTTTGGGGAGATAAGGGTGGCATTTCACTGTTGATATTATGTGGGTATAAGGGTGGCATTTCACTGTTATTGTATTTGTTGGAATATTATCTGGGTGGAGCGATAAGGGTGGCAATAGGAGCGATAAGGGTGGCAATAGGAGCGATAAGGTTGGTTATTGATATTGTATGGGCGGAGCGATAAGGGTGGCTATAGGAGTGATAAGGGTGGCAATAGGAGCGATAATGGTGGCTATTGTCAGGGACGATATGTGATGATGTGGGGTTGTGGTGTTGATGATTTTTATGTGATGTTGTGATTTTTCTTATGTTTATTTTTATGCCTTATGCAATTGGTCTTGTTGATAGTAAATTGATAACAATCTGTTTTATGTTGAAATTGAGAGCCTGTGGCTATTGCTAGGCGGATTATAAAATGAAATGTGGGCACGAGGTGCCGTGAGTAAATGATGAGAATATTTGGCACGTGAATTGTCCGTGCAATTGTGATATGAAATGTGGGCACGAGGCGTTGTGATGAAATGATAATGATAATTGGCACGTGAATTGTCCGTGCAACTGTGATATGAAATAAGGGCACGAGGTTCCGGAAAAATATGATGATTTAATTATGGGCACGAGGTGCTGTGAAAATATAAAAATGGGCTCAGACCCAAGTTTAAGAAAAATATGCAAATGGGCTGAGACCCGTATTTTTATGATTATAAAATGAGGTGTCACATGGTGACTTTTTAATCGAAAGAATTATATTCAAAATATTTATTTGGAAGGAGTTTTAATTAGAAAGTATTATATGAAAGAATTGTATTTGAAAGATATTTATTTGAGGAAATTATATTTGAAAAAGTTTATTGAAAGAATTATATTTGAAAAATAATTATTTGAGAAAATTATATTTAAAAGAGAGTTATCTGGAAGAATTATATGTGAAAGACATTTATTTGAAGGACTTGATTTAATTGGGTGTAATTGTGTTTATTAATTGTTGAGTGATATTAATGGTCCTTGTTGTCTGTTGTGCATATCCTGCCCTTATTATTATTTGTTTCCTATTATTTTGTATATTATATTGCATAGGTTATTAGACTAGTGAGTGTCTTGACTGTACTTCGTCTCTACTACATTGAGGTTAGTCTTTATACTTACTTGGTACCGACCGTGGTGTACTCATACTACACTTCTGCATATTTTTTTGCAGAGCCGGGTATTGGGGATATCAGACTTGAGCAGAGTTAAAGAGGGATCGTAAGGATTCAAGGTAGAGCTGTTTGGCCGTCGCAGTCCCTTGGAGTCTTTTCATTTCATTGTACTGTTAATTTGTAATCAAACAGTATTGTATATTCGGTCCTCGTGATCATTCCATGTATTCAGTTAGAGTTCGTGACTCAGTACTACCAGTCTTGGGAGGTTGTATATTGTAATTATTTCCACTGTTAGTTTTGATTACTTAAAAAAAATGGCTTCAAAATATAATTGAAATCGGCTTACCTAGTCTTAGAGACTAGGTTCCATCACGATGCCTGTGGTAGGATTTTGGGTCGTGACAACAAATAAGACAGGAGCACCCCAAGGCGATACACTGGGCCAAATGAAGTCCTTATCAATAAACTCCTGTAATGGTTCTTTTAATTCTTTTAACTTTGTTGGGGCCATACGATATGGTGGAATAGAAATGGGCCGGATGCCCGGTAACAAATCAATGCCAAAGTCAATATCCCTGTCAGGTGGCATACCCGGAAGATCCGCTGGAAATATATCAGGAAAATCCCTTACTATAGGAACTGACTCCACGGTAGGAGTATCAACACTAACATCTCTCACATAGGCCAGATACGCATCACACCCCTTCCTAGCCATTCGTTTAGCCTTAAGAAATGAAACAACCCTGCTAGGAACATGATCCAAGGTACCTCTCCACTCTACCCACGGTAGACCTAGCATAGCCAACGTCACCGTCTTGGCATAACAATCAAGGATAGCGTGATAGGGCGACAACCAGTCCATGCCCAAAATAATATTAAACTCCACCATACTGAGCAATAATAAATCAGCTCTAGTCTCAAAAACACTGATAACAATTAAACACGACCGATACATGCGGTCCACAATAATAGATTTACCCACGGGTGTAGATACATAAAAAAAGAACTCAAGGAATCACGGGATACGCCCAAATATGAGGCAAAATAAGATGACACATAAGAATAAGTGGAGCCTGGATCAAATAAGACTGATGCATTTCTATGACAGACCAAAATAATACTTGTGATGACAGAATCATATGCAACAGTCTCTGTCATAGCAGGAAGGGCATAATATCTGGCCCGGCCTCTCTTTCTACGGCGACCTCTACCTGTCCGACCTTCACCTCTAGCTGGCTGTGCAGGTGGAGTGGAAACTGGTGCAGTAATCATGGACTGAGAAGCCTGAGGGCCCTGTGGAATAGGTGGGGCCTGAGAAACATGTGGAGGTGCACCCCTCCTAAGTCTGGGGCAATGTCTCATGATATGACGAGTGTCACCACACTCAAAACAAGCCCTCGGAGGATGTGGCTGCTGGGACTGGCTCGGGTCTGATCGACTAGACTGCTCGCTGAAGGCACCCTGTACAGGAGGTACAGAAGATACTGGCGGTGCATAATATGGAACCTGAGGTTTGGGAGTAGCCAGAATATCACTGGAAGCTGGAAGTGCTGAATGAATAGGAAGGCTCACATAACCTCTACCATGACAGGTTGTAGCTGGGGCACGAGAATTATTATATGTGCTAGAATCTCGAGATCTCTTAGCTTCCTTCTCTTCCCTCTCCCGGATCCTCATACCTTTCAATCTCCTAGCAATTGACACCACCTGTTAGTATGTGATGTCCATCTCTAGCTCTAAGGCCATACTGAATCCGATACTAGGGTGGAAACCCTCAATAAATCTGCGAACCCGCTCTCGAACGGTAGCAACTAAGGCTGGTGCATGCCTAGCCAAGTCACTAAATCAGACCGCATATTCTGGCACGGTCATAAAACCCTAGCGCAACTACTCAAACTCTGTGCGCCACGCATCTCTAAGACTATGAGGAACATACTCCCTCAAGAACATATCTGATAATTCAGCCCAAGTGAGTGAAGCTGCCTCAACAAGAATATCCAACTCATATGCCCGCCACCACTGGTAAGCCGATCCTCTAAGCTGGAATTCTATGAAAGAAACCCCACTGGAATCCACAATACCCATGGTACGGAGGATAAGGTGACATTCCTCAAGAAAACCCTGAGCATCCTCTGAAGCTAATCTGATGAATGTGGGAGGGTGGTACTTTTTGTACCTCTCGAGCCTAAGTTGCTCCCCCTCTAAAACTGTTGTCGTAACCTTAGGCCGAAGTGGGACAACTGGTTGCACTGGTATAACCTCTGGGGCATGGTGAACTTGGGCCCGTGGCTCAGGATTATGGGCGGCGGGAGTCTGTGCTCCTCCCCCGACCTGAGATGTGGCAGGAGCAAGTGTAATCACCCCTGCCTGAGCTAGAGTGCCAAACATGCTCAAACACTAGGCAAGGGTCTCCTGAAGTGCAGGAGTAGTAACAGGCATCTCAGGTGCATGCTCTCCAACTGGAGCTACTGGTGGCTCTGCTGCAGCAGCTCGTGCAGGTGCTCTGGCTGCACCACATGGTCTTCCTCTGCCTCTACCCCGACCCCGGCCTCTTGCGGCTCCAACAGGGGGTGCGAGTGTCTGATCATCAGATCCAGTTGTGCGTGTCCTTACCATCTATGAGAGAATAGAAAGACAATGGTTTAAAATTCTGAAGTCAACAAATGCGCACGATAAGGAATCAAAGAAGTGAATATTTTCCTAACAGTTCCATAGCCTCCCGAAGATAAGTACAGACGTCTCCGTACCGATCCGCGAGACTCAACTAAACCTGCTTGTGACTCATAACACCTATGAACCTAGAGCTCTGATATCAACTTATCACGATCCCAAATTCCCTCCATAGGATGTCGTGATGACAACTAGTCTCTAAGACTAGGTAAGCCTATTAATGCGGAATAACAATAGAAATCTAAAATAAATAATCTTCAAATTCACATAATTACAACTCTCAAAACCCGGTAGAAATAACTCACAAGCTTCTAAGAATTTATTCTCAATGTGTATATATATATATCAGGGTCTAAGAAAAATAAGGAAGCAATATGATAATGATAGAAGGGGACTCCGGAGTCTGCGGACGCTGGCAGATATACCTTGAAGTCTCCGTACACAGGTAGCTCACTGATGTCTGGACTTGTAGGATGTACCTGGATCTGCACAAAAAGATGCACAGAAGCGTAGTATGAGTACTCCACAGCGGTACTCAGTAAGTGCCAAGCCTAACCTCGGTAGAGTAGTGATGAGTTCAGGTCAGGCCCTACTGGAATAATAAAAGACAAGGTGAAATATTTAACGATATAATAAAAATGAAATGATGATGGAAATGAATCAAGTAAGTAGTATCTCATCAATTAACTACGCAAAATAGTGGCAAATAATACCTCGTGGAAACAAAACAGAATTCTTTTCAACTTTAAGAAAATAACAACAATAATCAAAGGCAACTGCGGCCATAAATCAATTTCAACAAGGGCACTCCCGAAGTACCGCCTCGTAGTCCCAAATCATAAATAAATTCACAATATCTCATTTCCTTATATCACCGCGGGAGCCTTCACATTTAATTTTAAAGAAAAACATTTTTTTCCGAAATAGCATCTCACGTTTTAGCCAACCTTATCTCACCGCATGCGTTTCAACACCCAGACCTTATACCACCGCATGCATATCAATATCACAATATATTATAATTTGCACCTCAAGTACCCAAATAATTCAATTTGCCAGAATAAATAACATCAACAATATTTTCCAAGACAGGGAGCTCACGGCTTAATCACAATGAGTACAAAATCTCAAAAAACATATTCGAGAATAAATAACTCAGCAAAAATAATATTTTAAATTTTTTTATATGTTGCCTCAGTTCCAAATTTAAAATATCAAATACTTCATATTAATAATATTTAAATTAAAGAAATTCCACCTTCAAATAATGCACAGAATAAAGGAAATCAAGTTTCAGCTAAACAGGTAAAAACAATTAGCTGGAGAAAGTCAAGCAAATTTAAAGTATATAAATCAGATCAATGATGGAGAATATAACAAGATTTAATAATTTAATTAATATGCAACAGTGATCTACACGATTTAAAAACATAATCTTTCACATTTAGCCCGTGTACACACTCGTCACCTCGTGTACACGACTTTCATCACATTACAGTTATCACATCAATACCAATCCTAGGGGAAATTTCCCGCACACAAGGTTAGACAAGTCACTTACCTCGACTTGCTCCAATTTAACTCACTAGCAGGTCTTTTCCTTGATTATCCAACTCTGAATAGCTCGAATCTAACTAAAATAATTCGATACAATCAACAAAAATTATAGGAATCAATTTCATAAGAAAAAACTACATTTTTCAATAAAATCCGAAATTAGCTCAAAAATCGCCTGTGGGTCCCACGTCTCGGAATCCGGCAAAACTCATAAAATTCGACAACTCATTCAATTACGAGTCCAACCATACCAGTTTCACTCAAATCCGACCCCGAATCGACACCGAAATCTCAAAAATTTATTTCTATGAGATTTCTAAAATTTTCCCAAATTTTCATCTCAAAACACTAATTAAATGGTGAAACCAATGATATATTCATGTATATGGACCAAATCCGAGTTAGAATCACTTACCCAAATATTTTTACTTGAAAATCTATCCAAAATCGCCTCTCCTCAAGTTCCAATTCCTCAAAAAGGGCAAACGGGACGAAGTCCTCTGTTTTATAATTATGTCCAGGCAACCCTCGGTCCTGCCTTGATTTTGGGCCTCGATCATGGCTTCGATCATGGCCCTCGATTCTGGCATTCGATCATGGCCCTCGATCCTGAGCCTCAATCATGGCTTCGATCCTGGCCGTCGACCCTTGCCTTCGACCCTGGGCTCGATTTTTGGGCTTCGATCCTGGACTCGATTTTCTGGGCCTCGATCCTGGGCTCAAATATTTTTACTTGAAAATCTATCAAAAATCGCCTCTCCTCAAGCTCCAATTCGTCAAAAATGGCAAATGGGACGAAGTCCTCTGTTTTATAATTATGTCCAGGCAACCCTCAGTCCTGCCTTGATTTTGGGCCTCGATCATGGCTTCGATCATGGCCCTCGATTCTGGCATTCGATCATGGCCCTCGATTCTGGCCTTCGATCATGGCCCTCGATCCTGAGCCTCAATCATGGCTTCGATCCTGGCCGTCGACCCTTGCCTTCGATCCTGGGCTCGATTTTCTGGGCTTCGATCCTGGGCTCAATTTTCTGGGCTTCGATTTTCTGCATTTCCAGCAGAAGAAAATTGCAGCAGCTGTTTAAGTCCAACTTTTGATCCGTTAACCATCCGAAAATTACCCTAGGCCCTCGAGACCTTAACCAAATGCACCAACAAGTCTTAAAACATCATACGAACTTATTTGAAACCTCAAATCACATCAAACAACACTAAAATCACAAATCACACCCCAATTCAAGCTTAATGAAACTTAAGAATTTGCAACTTCTACATTCGATGTCGAAACCTATCAAATCAAATCCGATTGACCTCAAAATTTTCACACAAGTCATAAATAACATAACGGAGCTGTGAAAATTTTCAGAATTGGATTCCGACTCCGATATCAAAAAGTCAGCTCCCCGGTCAAACTTCCAAACTTAAATTCCTATTTTTAGCCATTTCAAGCCTAATTTCACTACGGACTTCCAAATAAAATTCCGATCACACTCCTAAGTCCAAAATCACCATACGAAGTTGTTGAAATCACCAAAATTCTATTTCGGAGTCATTTACACATAAGTCGATATCCGGTCACTATTTAAACTTAAGCTTTAAACCTTGGAACTAAGTATTCCAATTCATTCCAAAACCTCACCGGACCTAAACCAATTACTCTGGCAAGTCATATATTAGTTATAAAGTACATAATGAGCAGTAAATAGGGAAACAGTGCTTTAACTTTTAAAACGACTGGCCGGGTCGTTACAGAAATCACCGACAGATTCGGTTGGAAATTGTTTTTCTACCAACCAATTTTGGTTGGAAAGTAGTCGGAAATTTGTGATTTTCGACTGTTTTTACTGTCAGGAATCTGCCATTTTCCAGTAGTGAGAGGCCTAAGGTGACCAAGTTTGACTTGAGTCAACACTTTAAGTAAACAACCTTAGAATCGGGATTTGAAGGTTCTAATAGGTTCGTATGATGATTTTGAACTTGGAATTATATTCAGATTGAGTTTCTGGTGGACCGGGAGCGTTTCGCGACTTATTGTTGAAATTTGACGTCTTGAAGGTTTTATAGTTTTCTAAATTTGATTTGAAGTAGACATTGATTCTATCGATGTTTGTTTGGGATTTCGAGCCTTGGAATAGGTTCGTATTATTATTTGTAACTTGTGCATAAAATTTGGTATCATTCCAAGTTGTCTAAGTATGGTTCGTCGTATTCGGAGTTGGTTGAAATAAGTTTGAAATTTAGAAGTTGATTAATTTGGTTTTAATGTGCGATTCTTGATTCCGGTGTTATTTTACATGTTTTAAGACTTCAAATAGGTCAGATGTTTTAGACGGGGTCACGGGTGAGTATACGACCACCCAGAGCATAGTTGAAGTTGGTTGAAATTGCTGGTGTGATGGTGTGCTTCATGATCACGAAGGTTGTCCCACGATCTCAAAGAAGGATGGAGAAGAGTTTGGGATTTTACCATTCGCGAACATGAGGAGGTCCTCATGAATGCGATGGAGGATCTGGTCCTTCTTCTTGAACGCGTATACATCTTCGCGAATGCAAATAAGGTTGAGGCTGACTTGGGCTGGAAGGTTGTTGGCCTTCGCGAACACAGCTGGAGGACCACGGACACGAAGGGCTGGGGTGTGTTAGTCATCGCGAACGCCTAGAGGAAAGATCTGGGTTGAGCCAGCTTGGCCTTCGTGATCGCGGGGCACCTTTCACGATCGCGGGGCACCTTTCGCGATTGCGAAGAAGGGTTCACTAGGCAGAATACTTTTTATTTCGGGATTTAGCCCATTTCTCTCATATTTTCACTTGAATTGGACGAAATTGAGAGCTCTTTTGTGGGAAATTTTCATCAACATTACAAGGTAAGTGATTTGTACTAATATTTAATTGAATACAAGGATTATGAATAAATTTTAATATAAAAATTATGAAATTTAGATTTTTTGTTGAAGAATCTAGGGTTTGGTAAAAATAATATTTGACCACGAAATTGATTATGGAATGAAAAATAAATTATATATTTAAGTTCGTAATGTTATATATTTGGCACGTGGGCCCGGGGTGACTTTTATGGACTTTCTAAATTAGGTTAAAAAATTACTCTAATAGTTAAATTATGAACTTTTGATCATATATTGATTGGTTTGTACGACCTTTGGCTAGTTTCGGATTGCTCAGCATTTATTTGAGGCAACTAGTGAGGTTTAAGAGTCGAGTAGTGAGCTTGGAAGCGAGGTAAATCTGTTGCCTAATCTTATAAGAGAGAATTATCCCCATAAGTATACTAATTGTTGTGTGCTACATTTTGTGGGAGTTACGTAAGTGCGAGGTGACGAGAGTCTGTACGTATCTTGATTCATATTTTTGTTCGGGTAGACTTAGATTCACATCATGCCTTAAATGTGTTATTTGAATTAATCTTGCATATTTGCTTTAATATATGACTGAAATTAAGACTAGAATAAAATATTGATCGAGTCTCGTACTTTGAAAATTGTGAATTATTTGATGAACGGTAGTTCCGTGTCTTCTCGACTCGCATATATTTTCGCGGGCGAGAGTTTCTCTACTCTTATAGGATCGGGTCGTTCGCCTCGACAGTGTTGTAAATTATTCTTATGGGATCGGGTCGTTTGCCTCGACAATATTGTAAACTACTCTTATAGGATCGAGTCGTTCGCCTTGGCAGTATTGCGAGTTATTCTTGTGGGATCGGGCCCTCTGCCTTAGCAGTATTATGTAATACTATTCCTATGGGATCAGACGGTTCGCCTCGGCAGACTCGTGCGTAACACTTGAGAGTTGATTCAGTATTGTTATTAGTTGGTTTTGTGCCTTCGAGGCCGGTTATGGTGTTTTAGTGATTTCGTAACAATCTATGTTAAGAAAATTATTATTAAAGCTTATATGTTTCGTTGTTATTTGTTGTGTTTCATACTTTTCCACTTTATGTATTTTATAATTTTGAACACTAATAAGTGTTAAGATGTAATGACCCAAAATCCAACTAGTCGTGATGGCACCTAACCTATCCCGTTAGGTAAGCCAATTTTCAGCTAACCAATTTCAATAATAATTATTAAAGCAATTTAAGTGATTAAAGATCCTGATCTTATACAATCCCCAAGAACTGGTAGTATAAATCATGAGCTTCTAAGAATAGAGTATACTAAGCAAAAATAAAATAAATACATAGTCTGTTTGAATGGTACATAAACAGAGCTTTTATAATTTAAGGCTACCATGAACAAGAGGCAGCTACAACAGGAACGCAGGTACATCTTCAAATCCCGCAACCATCGAGCACAACAACAACATCAGTCAGCATATGCACGCAATGTGCAGAAGCGTAGTATCAGTACAACCGACCCCATGTACTGAGTATGTAACAAACCTAGCCTTAGGTTGAAAATAGTGACGAGCTTCTACCAAAGTCAGGTCCAAAACCAATAGTCCACAACAGTTTATAACAACAATAAGCAAATAATACCATAAGTAACTAAGAGATAAAATGCTCAACCAAATCATGATATCAAAAATAATAATTCTTCCTTTCAAATCCATCAGTGAAAACTCAAATCTTTTGCTGAAGTTTCCAATAATATGAATAGTTTGAAAACAATAAATTTCTCGAAAAATATTTTCAATAATAAACAATATGTTTCATTATCCTTCCGGATAACCCGTGTAAAACAAATGCATCACTATGCCCATCTATCAAGATGTGTGAGAAATCATGAATAATGTGATACCGTACAACATGAGGAAAACACATCTCTATGCATATGTCATGTATGCATGTCAATGCAATGTATCTCAGAGATTGTACTCATGTACTCACACTCTCAGAGTACACAATCTCATTGTGTCGCATTCTCTCTCACTGTGCGTAGCACACTCAATCACTCAACGCTATACAATACCTGTTGCGGCGTGCAGCCCAATCCCTGTTTATAGTTGACTGTGCTCACTGGGGGTGTACAGACTCATGAGGGGCTCCTACAGCCCAAGCGCTATAAGCACGGATAACTCACGTGCCATAATATAAATATCTGGATCCGCACGGCCAACTCACGTGCTACACGACCAACTCACGTGCTACACGGCCAACTCACGTGCAATAATAATATAAGAATCCACACGGCCAACTGACGTGATGCACGACCAACTCACGTGCAATAATAATATCTGGATCCGCACGGCCAACTCACGTGCTATAATAATATCTGGATTCGCACGGCCAACTCACGTGCAATAGTATAATATATAGATCCGCATGGAAAACTCACGTGCAATAATATAATATATAGATCCGCACGGCCAACTCACGTGCAATAATATAATATATATAT
>AWOL01S0022820.1:47436-106826 GCA_000715115.1 Nicotiana otophora
GCAAAAATATCCTCACAATCAAGCCCTCGGCCTCCCTCAGTCATCAATCTCTCCAGTCTCTCTTTCATGGGCTCACAATGTCATGAGAATAGCCCCAAAAAAATGATGATATGATGTATCAATAAATAACAACAGAGACTGGAATATGATATGCAATGAAATGAATGACTGAGTATGAATTGTATTTTAAAATTTAATATTTCACAATAATATGACCTCCGTGAGTCCCAATAATACTGGCACATAGCCTCAACATGATTTTTAATATATTTTTCAGCTCAATTTCTTTAACTCATAAAATCGCATGGAAAATGCCAAGATCATTTAATTATAAATTTCCACAGAAACAATTATGCCACAATTTCTATAGTGCACGCCCACACGCTCATCACCTAGCATGTGCGTCACCTCCCAACAATTCATGAAATACATATATTCAGGGTTCATACCCTCAACTCCAAGATTAGAAGAGTAACTTACCTCGAACAAGCCAAATCCAATGTCGAGCAAGCTAAGCAATGCTCCAGAAATTCCGTGCTGCACATATAACTTCCAAACGGCTTGAATCTAGTCACAATTAATTTGATTCAGCTCACAAAAATTATAGGAATTAATTCTATATCAAAATACTAATATTTTCCAAACATCTGAAATTACGCTCCAAAAATCACCCATGGGGCCCACGTCTCGGAATCCGATAAAAGTTATAAAATTTGAACCCCCATTCAACCACGAGTCCAACCATACCAAAATTACTCAAATCCGATCACAACTCGGCCTTCAAATCCTCAATTAAAGTCTATGAATTTTTCTACTATTTTCAACCCAAAACACTAATTTGTTGATAAAAATAATAATAGATTCGTGTAATTGAACTAAAACCAAGTTAGAATTACTTAGCCCAATCCATATGGTGAAAATCGCCTAAAAATCACTTTAATCCGAGCTCCCTAGCTCCAGATGTGTTAAAATGGTCGAAACCTCGAAATATATCTTCTGTCCAGGCATTTACTCTTCGCGATCGCGACGCACAAAATATTTCGGCCCAAAATTTGCCCTTCGTGATCGCGAAAAACAAATTTCCAGCACTTCCAGACAGCCTCTAGTATAATGTTTATAACCTTTTGTACAAAACTCCAAATTGCGAATGGTTTAATCCCACAAGTGGGATTTAGGGAGTTTCATTAGTGCAACAACAACAAACCCAGTGTAATCCCACAAGTGAAATTTAGGGAGGATAGTGTGTACGTAGACCTTACCTCTACCTTATAAAGGTATAGAGACATGTTTCCGCCAGTGCATACTTAAGAATTTAGAATGAATCAGAAAGAAAAATCAGCAAGTAGAGATTTGAATGATCTTTTGTTAGAAATGGTGAAAATATAGTTACTTTTCTTGTTAGTTGCAGCAATTCACCCGAAAAAAAGAATCATGTTCATCCATGTCCATATGGAAAGGATCAGAACTGTGACTTCCTCTATGCTTTTTCCACATGAACTTACTGATGCATTCGTTATAATTGTCATTATTGTAACTATCAACTATATCCGCTTTGCCAAATTCTATGCCTTCTGCAGTATTTTCCTTAAAATTCTATGGAAGATGTTTCAGTTGAATGAGAAAAATGATAGGAAGATATCCTAGTTGATATCTTTTGGATAAAGATATCTCAGTTGATGAGTGTTATGTTTGGCATATATTTGAATCCAACATCCTTATTCAATGTATTAAGAACATATTTTCTTCCCGCTTATCATTCTTCTCTTTAACTGCCCTTAACTGTTCTATATATTTTTACTGTTAAGTTATTCCTCTTTTTTGTGATTCGGATAGCCGATTAGAATTATATTACGTTCCAAAGAAAAGAAAGAAAGTATGTCAATACTTGTTGTTTCAATTACATATGATATGAAATAAATAAATTTTGCTATTAAATGGTTGCTCAAAATTAACAAGTTAATTCTATTCATATAGATTTGCTTGAGGTAAGCAGATTCTTTTCTAATAAGTTAGTAGTAAAGAATTTTAAAGGTGCAAGCTGAAATTAACTACTGTTTTCTCCTTTGTTTTTTCCGGTTAAACTATAAAATGATTCAAAAACTAATTACCAATTTATCACCTTTATGAGCTTAAAATCACATATTCCACATCGATTACAACATCGAATTAATCACATTATGCTAATCCTAAAAACGTTTTAATAGTTAAAATTACAAAATAAAGGAAGTAAAAGTAAAAAGTTGTCATTTTGGATCAATGGATCAACTTCAAAACTCATTCATGAGGAGGTTGGGAAGAAGAATTAAAGAAAAACCATAGAAAAGACAAAACTCAGTCAGGGAAAGAGTAGGACTATAAGAGCATATGTGACAAATCAACAAAGGAGTCAGGCGATGTGAACAAAAATCTAAAAGGAGGTTATACATCAATATTTTCACCGGTTTTACTGCTCAAAAGAAATCAATATTTCAAAGGAATTACACCTCAAAATCTAGTATAGAATATATGTAAACTCAAAATTGAGAACCATGTAGAAAATGGCATAAGTTGTTTTTTTCTTCTGAAATAGTAATACTGTATTAAAATAGCACTGGAAATGGCATAAAATTATAATTGGGTGAATGACATAGTTACCCACAAACATAAAACTATTTACCCTTACATACCAATTTATTTTTCTACCCATCAAACTAATTACGTTTCCTATCCATAATAGTTTTTGTGGGGAATTTTCTCTTTTTTCTCCAATTCTTTTTTATTTCTATGCTTCTTTTCTTTTTTCCTTTTTTTCTTTCTTTTCTCCTTTTCTTTTTTCTCGTTTTCTTCTTATTTTTTTTCTTTTTTCTCTTTTATTCATTTATTTTTGCCTAAATCATATTATTGTTATTTTTACCATAACTTATTTCACACTCAAATTTGACTCCTTCTTTATTTATTTTTCTTTTTATTTTTTTTCTTTATTTCTTATTCCTTTTCTAATTCCACGTGATTGCCATGTAAACCTTGATCTCCTTCCCTACAAATATCAGTATACACTCTACCATTAACAGTAATACAACCAGTTAAGGAGTAAGAAAATATAATCTACGGCCACCAAATCTCCATATATACTAGTTAGAATAAAATGATAATAAAATATTGAAAAATATAATAAAAATATAAGTAGCAAAAAAGACTTCTAATACCATATCATACCAATATGGCATACATGTATACCAATATAGTATATGATTGCTCTAAAATATTGCTACAACTATCTGCGACTATACTACTGCACCAAAACATTAAAGGATGCAATAAAAGTATGAGAAAATTACATGCTCACATAGCAAGATAAATATTCACAAAGCAATTTGCTCATTAAGTGTAACGACCCGGTCGGTCGTTTTGAGTATTATAACCTCATTCCCCCATTTAATGCGCAAGTTATGATTTACAATTGGTTTATGATTTACTGGGTTAGTTGATTCGGGTCCAGAAGAATTTCGGAGTGACATAAAATACTTAGTCTCATAATTGGAAACTTAAGTTGAAAAAGTTGACCGGATGTTGACTTATGTGTAAACAACCTCGGATTTTAATTCTGATGATTCAAATAGCTCTATATGGTGATTTTGGACTTAGACGCGTGTCCGAAAAATTATTTGGAGGTCCGTAGTGGAATAAGCCTTGAAATGGCGAGAGTCAAATTTTTGGGAAGTTTGACCCGGGGGTTAACTTTTTGATATCGGGGTCGGAATCTAATTCTGTAAATTTGAATAGGTCTGTTATGTCATTTATGTCTTGCATGCAAATTTTGAGGTCAATCGGACGTGATTTGATAGGTTCCTGCGTCATTTGTAGAAATTGGAAGAGTTAAAGTTTATTAGGCTTGAATCTATGTGTGATTCGTGTTTTTAGCATTGTTTGATGTGATTTGAAGACTCGACTAAGTTCTTATGATGTTTTAGGACTTGTTGATATATTTGTTTGAGGTCCTGGAGGTCCTCGGGTGAGTTTCGGGGAGTTAACGAATCAAATTCGGACTTTGAAGAAAAGCTGAAATTTCTGCCTTCTCGTGCAATCGAACCTGCGGAATTTGGCTAGCAAGTGCGAGCACGCAGAAGCGCAATGGGCATCACAGGTGCGCAAGGTCCGCAGAAGCGGACGAAAACTCGCAGAAGCGAGTCCGCAGAAGAGACTCAAAAGTCACAGAAGCGGAGGTGAGGGGAGCTGGGCAAGGTCCGCATAAGCGTGTCCGCAGATGCGGACGAAGCTCCACAGAAGCGCAATTAGCTGCAGAAGCGGCAGCTTGGTCGCAGAAGCGGGAACCACAGAAGCGGTTTGATGAGTCGCAGGTGCCAAAGCATTGGGCAGTGTACAAAACAAAAGGGTCCGAGAAATTTGTCATTTTTGACATTTCCAAAAGCGGGTGAGGCGATGTTTTAGCGAGAAATTATGGGAAATCTTGAGGTAAGTCACTTGTGATTATTTCTACTCCATAATATTGAATTATCATCGAATAATCCGACTAGATTACATGTGTTTAAGGTGTAAATCGGGGATTTGAACCTAGGGATTTCAAAAGGAGAATTTGAGGTTTGGAGGCCGAGTTGAGGTCGGATTTTGGTAGCATTGGTATGGTTAGACTCGTGGTTGAATGAGCTTTCGGATTTTATAACTTTTATCGGGTTCCGAGATGTGGGCCCTACGGGAGATTTTTGAGTTAAATTTCGAATTTTGTTGGAAATTAGTATTTTCTTATGGAATTAATTTCAATAATTTTATTGACTGAATTAGATTATTTGTGACTAGATTCGAGGCGATTAGAGGCTAATTCACGAGGCAAAGGCATAACAGAATAAAGAATTATACGTTTGAGGTAAGTAACAGTTTTAAATCTGGTCCTGAGGGTATGAAACCCTGGATTATGTGTTATGTGATTGGTCTTGAGGTGACACACATGCTAGATGACGGGCGTGTGGGCGTGCACCATATGAATTGTGACTTGGTCAAATTCCATGTAACTGTGTAGCTGAATAATCTGTTGATATCCTTACATTCTCTACGAGTTAGAGAAAATTGAGCTGAGACTCGTATTAAAAATTATGCTTAGACATATGCTGTTATTATTGGTAACCACTAGGGTCATATATATGGTTGAATTATATGTTCAAATTATAATTTCACACTCAGTCATGTTCATTCATTTCATATCATATCTCAGTCTCTGTTGCTATTTATTAATACATCATATTATCATTTTTGGGCTGATTTTCATGACATCTTGAGCCCGAGAGACCGGAGAGGTTGATGACTGAGTGAGGTCGAGGGCCTAATTGTAAGGATATTTATGGGATCGAGTTGCGTGGCGTAGCATGTTTTATTGTTATATGCCATAATTAGCTTGATATAGCGCTTGGACTGAAGAAGCCCCTCTGGAGTTTGTATACACCCCAGTGAGCGCAGGTACCTACTGAGTGCAAGTGCGAGTATCGAGTGCTGAGTGCCGAGTACTTAGTGATTGAGAGGAATGAGTGACTATGAGGAATGGGTGACTGTGAGGAAAGAGTGACTGTGAGGTTGGAGTGAATGGGAGGACTGAGTGATTGTTACTCTGACATGATGCATTGATTTCATTATTGATGCACTTCAGCTGTCATATATCACTATTTTGGAAATTTTGGAAAAATACTATTTTTTGCTTCAGTCAAATTTGATATGAAATTACTGTGGAGTTTTAAATGTTGAACTTAAAAGCATGTCTACTTTTTTTAATTTTGGAAAGTATTGTATTTGGACTTAGCTAAGAAGCTCGTCACTACTTTCAGTTCCTTATTTATTATTGTTACTTGCTGGGTTGGTTGTACTCATACTACACCCTGCACTTTGTGTGCAGAATCAGGTGATCCTGGACACAGTGGGTGTTGATTCTTTCACACATTTGATTTTCCGGAGATTTATAGGTAGCTGCCATGTTTCACAGACCTTGTATGTCCTTTCCCTATCCTTTTATTATTATATTTGGTCTCAGATTATTATAAACCGTATTTTCCAAACTTGTAATATATATATGCTCATGTACTGAGTGACACCAGGTTTTAGGAGTGTTGGTATCGGGATTTGTGAGATTTTTGGTATTATATTTAAACATCATGTTTTCAAATTTAAAGGAAATCATGGGTTATTGATGTTGTCGGCTTGCCTAGTATTGAGAAAGACGCCATCACGACAGGTTAGAATTTTTGGGTCGTGACAAATTGGTATCAGAGCCTAGGTTACATAGGTCTCACGAGTCATGAGCATGTTTAGTAGANCGTCTTGCGGATTGGTATGGAGACGTCTGTACTTATCTTCGTGAGGTTGTCAAACCCTTAGGAAAATTTCACCTTCTTGTATTCTGTCGTGCGAATTTGTTGATTCCGGGAACTAAATTTCTGTTATTCTATTCTCTCACAGATGGTGAGAACACGTACTACCGGATCGGACGTTCAACCACCAGTTAGGGACGCGAGAGGTCGGGGTCGTGGTAGAGGCCGAGGCCGAGCTAGAGGTCGAGGTGCAGTTCGTACAATAGTTGGAGCAGCACCCGTGGCACCACCAGTTGCTCCAGCTCAAGAGAAGATTCCAGATACAATTGAACCGGCAGGACCAGCTCAGGCACCAGCTGTGCCTATTGTTATCACATGCCTTCAGGAGGCTTTGGTCAAGATATTGACAGTTTACACTGGCCTTGCTCAGGTGGTTTCGGCTCAGGCCGTACCTGCCACTTCTCAGGTCGGGGGAGGTATTCATACCTCTGTTACCTGTACTCCAGACTAGGTAGTATAGGGACTTCAGATACTGGGGGCACTACTAGCCCAGCCGACTACAGCTGCTCAGGCCCCAGTAGTTCCTGTTATGGCAGATGATGAGCAGAGGAGACTTGAGATATTTGGGAGGCTTCGACCTCCATCATTTAGCGGTGCTGAGTCAGAGGATGCTCAAGGTTTTCTAGATAAGTGCCAGCGATGCTTTAGACAACTGGTATTATGGAGACCGGTGGGGTCTCGTTCACTACTTTTTAGTTTTCTAGGGCTGCCTTCAGTTGGTGGGAGGCTTATGAGTGGCGCAGGCCGGTCGATGCAGTACCACTTACATGGAAGGAGTTCTCCATTCTCTTTGTGGAAAAGTTTGTGCCACAGTCTCGCAGAGAGGAGCTGTGCAGACAGTTTGAGTAGTTACTTCAGGATGGCATGTCTGTGACGCAGTACGAGATGATATTTTCTGAATTGGCTCGTAACGCAATTTGGTTGGTTCCCACTGATAGAGAGAGGATTAGGAGATTTATTGATGGCCTCACATATCAGCTACAGTAACTTATGACTCGGGAGAGGGTATCTGATGCTACTTTTAATGAGATAGTTGACCTTGCTCGGCAGATATAAATGGTCCGTAGCTAGGAGCGTGGAGAGAGGGAGGCCAAGAGGCCTCGTGAACCAAGTGATTTCAGCGGTGTTCCTTCAGGGGGTCAGTTTTACCACGGTAGGGGTCGTTCTTACAGACACGCTCAGACGGGTCATCCAGTTCACCGTGGTGCATCATCCAGCCATGGTTCATACAGTTCTCATTAGGGTCAGTCATCTCTCGGTGCCCTTCCAGCCCAGAGTTCGTCTCGTGCCCCTTATGTTCAGGCTTCATTTGCACCGGGTGCTTCTAGCAGTTATTCTGGTTCTCGGGGCCCGATTCAGTTCTCACCACCACCAGTATCGGGGAGATGCTTTGAGTGCGGGGAATTTGGGAATATGTGGAGACAATGTCCTCGTCGCTTAGGAAGTCCAGTGCAACAGAGGAGTTAGACTACGACTTCAGCACCAGTTACTTCGCCACCCTCCCAACCAGCTCGCGGTGGGGGTCAGTCAGCTAGGGGTCGCCCAAGAGGGGGAGCCCGATCAGGTGGAGGTCAGGGCCAATTCTATGCTTTTCCTGCCTGGCCAGATGTTGTTGCTTCAGATGCAGTGATCACATGTATTGTTTCAGTGTGGCTCATGGAGGTTTCTATATTATTTGACCCTGGTTCCACTTATTTGTATGTATCATCGTACTTTGCTTATTATTTGGATATGCCACGTGAGTCCTTAATTTCACGTGCTCATGTATCTACACCGGTAGGCGATACTATTATTGTAGACCGTGTGTATCGGTCGTGTGTGGTAACTATTGGGGAACTGGATACTAGATTTGATATTTTATTGCTCAATATGGTTGATTTCAATGTAATTTTAGGTATGGATTGGTTGTCTCCATGTCATGTTATTATGGACTGTCACGCACAAACTGTGATTTTGTCGATGCCGGGGTTGCCAAAGGTCGAATGAAGAGGTTTTCTAGACTATGTTCCTAACAGGGTAATTTCTTATTTGAAAGCCCAACGTATGGTTGGGAAGGGACATTTTCCATATTTGGCCTTTGTGAGAGATGTTGATGTAGGTACTCCTCCTATTGATTCAGTACAGGTAGTGCAATACTTTCCGGATGTATTTTCTGCAGACCTACCGGGGAAGCCACCGACAGGGATATTAATTTCAGTATTGACTTGGTGTCGGGCACTCAACCCATTTCTATTCCTCCGTTTCGTATGGCACCAGCTGAGTTGAAAGAATTGAAAGAGCAACTTCAGGAACTCCTTGAAAATAGTTGTATTAGGCCTAGTGTGTCACCTTGGGGTGCACCGGTTCTGTTTGTGAAAAAGAAAGATGGTACTATGCGGACGTGCATCGATTACAGGCAGTTGAACAAAGTTACAATTAAGAATAAATATCCTTTGTCGCGTATTGATGATTTATTTGACCAGCTTCAGGGAGCGAGGTTGTTCTCCAAAATTGATTTGAGATCTGGGTATCACCAGTTAAAAATTTAGGATTCAGATATTCTAAAAATGGAATTCAAGACTCGTTATGGTCACTATGAATTCCTCGTGATGTCTTTTGAGATGACCAACGCCCAACAATATTTATGCACTTGATGAATAGTGTATTTCAGCCATATCTTGATTCATTTGTCGTAGTATTTATTGATGATATCCTAGTTTACTCACGTAGCCAGGAGGATCATGCACAACACTTGGGTATTGTGTTACAGAGGCTGAGACATGAGAGACTTTATGCCAAATTCTTTAAGTGTGAGTTTTGGCTTAGTTCGATGGCATTCTTGGGGCACATAGTGTCTAGTGAAGGAATTAAGGTGAATCCGAAGAAAATAGAGGCAGTTCAGAGTTAGCCCAGTCCATCTTCAGCTACTGAGATTTGGAGTTTTCTCAGCTTGGCCAGTTATTACCATTGCTTTGTGGAGGGTTTCTCGTCTATTGAATTACCTTTGACTAAATTGACCCATAAAGGTGCTCTGTTCAGGTGGTTAGATGAATGTGAAGAGAGTTTTCAGAAACTCAAGTCAGCTTTGACTACCACCCCAATATTGGTGTTACCTACAGGTTCAGAGTCTTATAATGTGTATTGTGACACATAGGGTATTGGTCTCGGCGCAGTGCTGATGCAAGACGGTAGGGTAACTGCCTATGCGTCCAGATAGTTAAAGGTACATGAGAAGAATTATCCGGTCCACGACCTTGAGTTAGCAGTTATTGTTCATGCCTTGAAGATTTTGTGGAATTATTTGGACGGTGTCAATTATGAAGTTTATACCAATCACCAGAGTCTACAATATCTGTTTAAATAGAAAGATCTTAATTTGCGGTGGCGGAGGTGGTTAGAGTTGCTTAAGTATTATGATATCACCATTCTTTATCATCCCGTAAAGGCCAATGTGGTGGCCGATGCCTTGAGTCGTAAGGCGGAGAGCTTGGGTAGCTTAGCATATTTATCGATAGCATAAAGTCCTTTAGCCTTGGATGTTTAGGCCTTGGCTAACCAGTTTGTTAGATTGGATGTTTCGGAGCCGAATCGAGTTTTGGTTTGTGTGGTTTCTCAGTCTTCTCTCTATGATCGAATCAGAAAACGTCAGTATGATGTCCCCTATTTACTTGTCCTTAAGGACACGGTTCAGCATGGTGATGCCAAGGAATTCTTTATTGGGGATGACGGTGTATTACGGATACAGGACAGGCTATGTTTGCCTAATGTAGATGGGTTGCGTGAGTTGATTATCCAGGAGGTTCATAGTTCACGGTACTCCATTCATCTAGGTGTCGCGAAGATGTATCAGGACTTAAGGCAGAACTATTGGTGGAGGCGAATAAAGAAATATGTAGTTGGATTTGTAGCTCGGTGTTTACATTATCAACATGTAAAGTACGAGCATCAGAGACCAGGAGGATTACTTCAGAGACTTGAAATTCCGGAGTGGAAATTAGAGTGTATTACCATGGATTTCGTAGTTGGGCTTCCACGGACATTGAGGAAGTTTGATGTTGTTTGGGTGATTGTAAATCGGTTGACCAAGTCCGTGCATTTTATTCCAGTTGGTACTAATTATTCTTCGGAGCGGTTAGCTGAGATTTATATCCGCGAGATTGTTCGCCTTCACAGTGTGCCAGTATCCATCATTTCAGATGGGGCACGCAGTTTACATCACAATTTTGGAGAGCAATGCAACGAGAATTGGGCACACCGTTTCAGTTGAGTACATCCTTCCACCTTCAAATGGACGGACAATCCGAGCACACTACTCAAATATTGGATAATATGCTACGCGCTTGTGTCATTGATTTTGGGGGTTCTTGGAATCAGTTTCTGCCACTCGCGGAGTTTTCTTATAATAACAGCTACCAGTCGAGTATTCAGATGGCTCCGTATGAGGCTTTGTAGGGGAGACGGTGTCGGTCTCCGGTGGGTTGGTTTGAGCCATTTGAGACTAGGCTATTGGGTACTGACTTGGTTCAGGATGCTTTGGAGAAGGTCAAAGTGATTCAGGAACGGCATCGCACGGCACAGTCTAGACAGAAGAGTTATGCCGACAGGACGGTCTGCGATGTTTCTTACATGGTTGGGGAGAAAGTTTTGCTCAAGATTTCACCCATGAAGGGTATGTTGAGGTTTGGGAAGAATGGCAAGTTGAGCCCTCGGTATATTGGCCTTTTTGAGATAGTTAAGAAAATTGGAAAGGTGTCTTATGAACTTGCTTTGCCACCTAGTCTATCAGATGTTCATCCAGTGTTCCATGTATCCATGCTCCGAAAGTATGTCGGGTATCCGTCTCATATTTTGAATTTCAGTACAGTGTAACTAGGCGGTAATTTGACTTATGATGTGGAGTCGGTGGCTATTTTAGACCGACAGGATCAAAAGATAATGTCAAAGAATATAGCATCAGTGAAGGTACAATGGAGAGGCCAGTCAGTCGGAGAAGCTACTTGGGAGATTGAGCAAGAGGTGCGGAGCAAATATCCACACCTATTTGAGACTCCAGGTATGATTCTAAACCCGTTCGAGGATGAACGTTTGTTTAAGAGGGGGAGAATGTAACGACCCGGCCGGTCGTTTTGAGTATTATAATCACGTTCCCCTATTTATTGCTCAAGTTATTCTTTACAGTTGTTTTATGATTTACCGGATTAGTTGGTTCGGATCCGGAAGGATTTCAGAGTGGAATGAGACATTTAGTCTCATAACTGGAAACTAAAGTTGAAAAAGTTGACATGATGTTGACTTATATGTAAATGACCTCGAATTTGAATTCTGCCGATTCCAATAGCTCCGTATGGTAATTTTGGACTTAGAAGCGTGTCCGAAAAATTATTTGGAGGTCCATAGTGGAATTAGGCTTGAAATGGCGAAAGTTAATTTTTTAGAAAGTTTGATCGGGGGGTTGACTTTTTGATATCGGGGTTGGAATTCGATTCTGGAAATTCGAATAGGTCTGGTATGTCATTTATGATTTATGTGCAAAATTTGAGGTCAATTGGACGTGATTTGATAGGTTCCAGTGTCGTTTGTAGAAATTGGAAGTGTTAAAGTTCGTTAGGCTCGAATCTATGTGTGATTCGTGCTTTTAGCATTGTTTGATGTGATTTGAAGACTCGACTAAGTTCGTATGATGTTTTAGGACTTGTTGGTATATTTGGTTGAGGTCCCCGGGTCCTCGGGTGAGTTTCAAGTGGTTAACAAATCAAATTTGGACTTAGAAGAAAAGATGAAGTTTCTACCTTCTGGTGCAATCGCTCCCGTGGAATTTGGCTCGCAGGTGCGAGCATGCAGAAGCGGAATGGGCA
The DNA here is from genome assembly GCA_000715115.1 of Nicotiana otophora. Taxonomy (NCBI): domain Eukaryota; kingdom Viridiplantae; phylum Streptophyta; class Magnoliopsida; order Solanales; family Solanaceae; genus Nicotiana; species Nicotiana otophora. The sequence goes on from AWOL01S0022820.1 coordinate 59,621, forward strand.
TCGCAAGTGCGCAAGGTCCCCAGAAGCGCACGAAAACTCGCAGAAGCGAGTCCGCAGAAGTGACTCAAAAGTCGCAGAAGCGGGGGTGAATGGAGTTGGGCAAGTTCTGAAAAAGCGTGTCCGTAGATGCGGACGAAGCTCCGCAGAAGTGCAATTAGCCGTAGAAGCGGCTTGATGAGCCGCAGGTGTGAAAGCACTAGGCAATGTACAAAAGAGAAGGGTCCGAGAAATTTTGTCATTTTTGACATTTCCAAAAGCGGGTGAGGGGATATTTGAGCGAGAAATCACGGGAAATCTTGAGGTAAGTCACTTGTGATCATTTCTACTCCATAATATTGAATTATCATCGCATAAGACTAGATTACATGTTTGGAGGTGTAAATCGGGGATTTGAACCTAGGGATTTCAAAATTTGAGATTTGGAGGCCGAGTTGAGGTCGAATTTTGGTAAAATTAGTATGGTTAGACTTGTGGTTAAATATACTTTCGAATTTTGTAACTTTTGTCAGGTTCCGAGACGTGGCCCCATAGGCGATTTTTGAATTAAATTTCGAATTTTGTTGAAAAATTAGTATTTTTTATGGAATTAATTCCAATAATTTTATTGACTTAATGAGATTATTTGTGACTAGATTCGAGACGTTTAGAGGCCAATTCACGAGGCAAAGGCATAGAAGAATAAATAATTTCACGGTTTGAGGTAAGTAACAGTTTTAAATCTGGTCCTGAGGGTATGATACATCATATTATCATTTTTGGGCTGATTTTCATGACATCTTGAGCCCGAGAAACTGGAGAGGTTGATGACTGAGTGAGGTCGAGGGCCTAATTATGAGGATATTTTGGGATCGAGTTGCGCGTCACAGCATGTTTCATTGTTATATGCCATGATTGGCTTGATATAGCGCTTGGGCTGAAGAACCCATCCGGAGTCTATACACACCCGAGTGAGCGCAGGTACTTACTGAGTGCGAGCGCGAGTGTCGAGTGCCGAGTGCTGAGTGTTTGTGAGAAATGAGTGACTATGAGGAAAGATTGACTGTGAGGTTGGAGTGAATGGGAGGACTGAGTGACTGTTACTCTGAGAGGATGCATTTATTTCATTATTGCTGCACTTCAACATATATCACTATTTTGGAAATTTCGGAAAAATATTATTTTCTGTTTCAGTCAAATTTGATATGAAATTACTGTGGAGTTTTAAATGTTGAACTTGAAAGCATGCCTACTTATTTTTATGTTGGAAAGTACTATATTTGGACTTAACTGAGAAGCTCGTCACTACTTTCAGTTCCTTATTTATTATTGTTTCTTGCTGAGCTGATTGTACTCATACTACACCCTGCACTTCGTGTGCATATCCAAGTGATCCTGGACACAGCAGGTGTTGATTCTTTCACACAGTTGATTTTCCGGAGATTCAAAGGTAGCTGCCATATTTCGCAGACCCTGTCTCTCCTTCCCTACCCTTTTGTTATTGTATTTGGTCTCAAATTATTATAGACTGTGTTTTCCATACTTGTAATGTATAAATGCTCATGTACTGAGTGACACCAGGTTTTGGGAGTGTTTGTATCGGGATTTGCGAGAATTTTGGTATTATATTTAAACATCATGTTTTCAAATTTAAAGGAAATCGTGGGTTATTGATGTTGTCGGCTTGCCTAGTATGAAGATAGGTGCCATCACGACATGTAAGGATCTTTGGGTCATGACATTAAGTATACTAACATGGTATATAGTTGTATGGGGCCGTTCCAACAATTCCCTATAACTATAAAAACTATTACACAATATACATAATCTATGTCCATCGGCACAAAAATATTCCAGCACTGTAAATCATGTTCATATAAATAATTTCATAATAGAATTCACTTAAAAATGCAGCTAAAACAACAAAAACCTGTTCAAACTACCATATGTGTCACGACCCAAAATTCTACCATAGGCGTCGTGATGGCGCTTAGTCTCTAAGACTAAATAAGCCGATCATAATAACAATTCAAGCCATGTTTTTATATTGATAATAGAAACCAACAGCGGAAATAATGATACAACCTCCCAAGACTGGTAATACTGAGTCACGAACTCTAACTGAATACATGAAATTATCTCAAGAAAATCGAATATACAATACTGTTCGAATAATAATTGACAGTACGATAAAATGGAAAGACTACAAGGGACTGCGACGACCAAGAAGCTCTACTTTGAATCCTTGCGATCACATTCTAACTCTATCCGAGTCCGATATCTCCAATACCTGGCTCTGCACAAAAATGTGCAGAAGAGTAGCATGAGTACACCACAGCGATACCCAGTAAGTATCAAGCCCAATCTTAGTAGAGTAGTGATGACGCCAGGTCAAGACACCTACAAGACATATAAACCTGTAAAAATGTTACATAAATCTAACAAGGAAGGAATATCAATGTAAGGCCAATAACAGAAAAGTTTCCAATTCAAATCAACAATGAGAACACATATGGTAAAGAGAAAACAATCAAGTAATTACGCAACAACATAAAGAGTACAATTGACATATGAATGGGTTCAAGTAAGGAATCATATGATAAATCAATCAATTAAATCATTTAAAATGCATGTATTTCAACATAAATTACCCGAGGTATCATTCCTCGAAAATCTCAAATCTTGATTCACAACTTCCAATTCTTACACATGTGCCATCTTGTGCCCACATCTTTCTGAATCACTTTTGCACGACAAATTCCTCATGCTACCATGGGTATAGTTCCCGTATCAATATCCACCAAGATGACCAATTAATAATTTAAAACACAATTAAATATAATTTCCAAATTTAATACAATGAAGCATCAAATGAGTTATTAAGCCAATTTAGGATTCAAATAAGGTAAAATAGTGGAGAGGTTGTGCAAATAGAATATCCATTTAATTTAGTTTAGAAATATACGAGATCCAGTAAAATATTGTATTTATGCAAAATAAAACATTCAATCAAATTATAAGGAGATAAATATGGAATTTATTAGAGTAGAACAAAATAACAATTTTTCACGCAAATTGCGCGACAATAAGATAATGAGAAAGGTGAAGTATCAATTAGAGAAAAATATAATCACCAGTTAATTAGTAAATCTCTAAATAAGATATAAGTTTTATCTTTGAAAGACACAAGTGAAACAACTTGAAAATTCGTTCATATACCTTTGCTAAATTTGGGATCAACTTAACATATCACATAGGATGCATGACTCACACAAGAAGTTCATATTATTTTATTTTTAATATATTGACGGTTAATTAATTATGATCAAAATACAATGAAGTGATTTAAGAAACTACAGTAATCTTCCTAACATGAAATACATCATGAGAATCACAATGGGAATTGACCTTAATTTCACAATTATTTCATATATCCCTCTATTGCGGCGTGCAACCCGATCCCTCTCAATATTAAGTCATATATATTGCGGTGTGCAACCCGATCCATCTCAATAATAAATCATATCTGTTGCAGCGTGCAACCCGATCCCTCTCAATATTAAGTCATATATGTTGCGGCGTGCAATCCGATCCATCTCAATAATAAATCATATCTGTTGCGGCATGTAACCCGATCCCTCTCAATAATAATTCATATATGTTGCGGCATGCAACCTGATCCCTCTCAATAATAATTCATATTTATTGCGGCATGTAACTGTCACGACCCAAAATCCCGCCACAAGCGTCGTGATGGCACTTAGTCTCTAAGACTAGGTAAGCCAGTTTTTTAACAATTCAAGCCATTTTTTTATTATATATATAAACCAACAACGGAAATAATTATAAATATAACAACCTCCCAAGACTGGTAATACTGAGTCACGAACTCTAACTGAATACATGAAATGATCTCAAGGATCAAATACTCGATACTGTTTGATTAATAATTAACAGTACAATAAAATGAAAAAACTTCAAGTGACTGCGATGACCAAGTAGCTCTACCTTGAATACTTGCGATAACACTTTACTTTGTCCGAGTTCGATAACTCCAATACCTAGCTCTGCACAAAAATGTGCAGAAGTGTAGTATGAGTACACCACGGTCGGTACCCAATAAGTATCAAGACTAACCTCAGTAGAGTAGTGACGAGGTACAGTCGAGACACTCAGTAGTCTAATAACTGGTGCAATATAGTATACAAAAATAATAGAAAATAAATAACAATGATGACAACAATAATCAATTAGTGATATACACAACAGGGAGACAAGAACCCCATAAATATTGCGCAAGAAATAATGAATACAAGTACAACCAATTAATCAAGTCCTTCCAATATAAATCTTTCGCCTGTATGTTTTTCAAATAGAAATCTTCAGAATAGAATACTTTCAAATAAATCTCTTTCAAATATAATTCATTCAAATAAATATCTTTCAAATAAATTTCTTTCGAATAAATGTCACCATGTGACACAATATTTCAAAATCATAAAATAAGTGTCTCAACTCACTTTCATATTTTCACGGCACCTCATGCCAATTTCTGTATCAAAACCGCACTGACAACTCACATGCCAAATATCATCATCATTTAACCATAACACCTCGTGCCCACATTTCATATCACAACTGCACGGACAATTCACGTGTCAATATCATCATTATTTACTCACGGCACATCGTGCCCACATTTCATATCACAACTGCACGGACAGTTTACATGCCAATATCGTCATTATAAACTCACGGCACCTCGTGCCCACATTTCATATCACAACTGCACAGACAATTCACGTGCCAATATCATCATTATTTACTCATGGCACCTCCTGCCCATATTTCATTTTATAATCCGTCTGGCAATAACCACATGCTCCCAATTTCAATATAGATCAGACTATTATCAATTTACCAACAACAAGACAAATTGCACAAGGTATAAAAATAAACACAAGAAAAATCACAACATCACATGAAAATTACCAACGCAATAACTACACATCATCACATATCATCCCTAACAATAGTCACTCTTATCACTCCTATAATAGTCTTCCTTATCCCTCCGCCCTGACAATATCAATAGCCACCCTTATCCCTCTTATAGTCACCTTTATCACTCCTACAATAACCTCCCTTATCCCTCCACCCTGACAATATCAATAGCCAATCTTATCGCTCTTATAGCCAACATTTTCTCTCCTATAGCCACCCTTATCGCTCTGCCCAGACAATATCCCAACACAAATAACAATAGTAAAATGCTACCCTTATACCCACATAATATTAACAGTGAAATGCCACTCTTATATCCTCAAAATAATAACTCAAATAACATAACAATTTACACGAAATATTATCACGGCAACATAACAAAATCAATTCATATCACAATTTGTCCAATGGCCACAATCAATTCCAAAGATATATCAAAATCAATTAATTTCATACAAATAGCCCAAGGCTCCACACAATGTGTATAGCACCTTAAAATAACAGCATAGATGGAAAATACTCAGTATAGGGCAACACCTTCATTAATCCAAATTCTTGATAATTATATAACGCCTTGGTTTAAACTTATTTAATTATTTATTTCCATATGAAAAATCCATAATATAATTATTGACAGGAAATATCAAATCACCAAACTCACAGAATTTACATAAATATTCAAATAACAATCACATCAAATTATCATATAAAAATAAATTCAACAAACAAGGATTGAGGCATGGCAAATAGATGATTTAATAAATGCCAACAATTATCTAATTTACTACACAATAATACTTAAGTCTTTAACCCAATAAATTTTTCACATATAAGCCCGAGTACGTACTCGTCACCTCGCGTACACAGCTTTTCACATTTCATAAATGGCACATAAAACTCGATGCCTAAGGGATAATTTTCCCACTCAAGGTTAGGCAAGATACTTGCCTTTTTGAAGTTATGTAGATATTCCAAAATCGTCTTCTTGCTTGAATTGACCTCCGGACTGCTCAAATCTAACAAAATTAATTGTATAACTTTATTAGAATTCGTCGGAAATAATTCTGGATAATAAAACGTCGACTTAAAAATTTATTCTAAAAAGTCAACAAAAGTCAATGCGTGGCTCGCCTCTCGGAACCCGACATAATTTTTATGAAATCCGAACACCCATTCCGATACGAGTTCAACGGTACCAACTTTATCCAAATTCGACTCTGAATCGGTATTCAAATCCCAAAACTTCATTTTTATGAAATTTCTACAATTTTTCCAAATTTCCATCTCAAAATACTGATTAAATGATGAAAGCAATGATATATTCATGTATGTTAACCAAATCTGAGTTAGAATCACTTACCCCGATAAATTTCTTGAAAATCTCACGAAATATCGCCACAAACCGAGCTCCCAAAGTCCAAAAATGAAATAATACCCAAAACCTCGGTTGTATAGTACCACATCTGATCTCCCAATGTGCGGGCCGCACATTGTCATATGTTGCCGCACATTTTCAAGTTTTGCCGCCGCACAATTTTGAGTGCGGCCGCACTTCACTGTCACAGCTTACCAGGCTTCAGTAAAATACCCATAACTTTCTATACAAATGTCCAAATAATTCATGATATACCTTTCTACGAACTAGATTCAAAAGGCTACAACTTTCAGTTTTGAATCATCTCCAAATTCGTTGTGGATTAAACGATATAAGACTCTGAATTCGTACCATCGAACCTGCAGAACCCCTGATGTGCGGCCGCACACAAAATTGTGCGGTCCGCACTTTTCCTCTGAAATGCGGCCGCACTCAAAATTGTGTTGTCCGCATTTTTTCAAAAGTTCTAGAACAACATTAGAGTGTCTAAATGCCCGTACATCGCTCAAAACGCACCCCGAAACTCACCGAGCTACTCGGTATCCCGTTCAAATATACCAACAAGTTCCATAACATAACACGGACCTACTCGAGGCCTCAAATCACATCAAACAACATCAAAATGACGAATCGCACCTCAAATCAAAATCTATGAACTTTAACCTTTCAAATTCTATATCTTGTGCCGAAACATATTAAATCAATCCGGAATAACTTCAAATTTTGCACACAAGTCATAAATGACATAACAGAGCTATGAAAATTTTTAGAACTAGATTCCGACCCCGATATCAAAAGGTCAACTCCCCTGTCAAACTTCCCGAAAATTTAATTTTTCACCATTTCAAGCCAAATTTCACTGCGTACTTCCAAATAACTTTCCGTACACGCTCCTAAGTCCAAAATCACCAAACGGAGATATTGGAATTATCATAATTTGAATCTGAGGTTGTTTACACATAAGTCAAATCTCTGGTCAACTCTTTTCATTTAAGCTTCAAAAATGAGAATTGTTCTTTTAATTAAATTTCGAATCTTCCGAAAATCAAACTCGACCACACCCGCGGGTCATAATACATATTACGAAACTGCCCGAGACCTTAAGTCACTGAATGGGGCGTTAATTCTTAAAATGACAAGTCAGGTCATTACAGTAACCCGATCTCTCTGAATAATAATTCATATCTATTGTGGCGTGCAACCCGATCCCTCTCAATAATAATTCATATTTGTTGTGGCGTGCAACCTGATCCCTCTCAAACAACATAAATTAAAAAACCAATTTACAACCGACTACGGTATACCACAAAAATCAAAAGAAATAACAAGGCTACACAAAGAAGTCACAACTAATGAAAAAGATACACAATGGCTCATGAAATCAAATAGCAAGGAAAAGGCAATCCACAAACCAAGGCATAATTAATGAGAATTAATTAACCATTAAGGCATGTAGCATATAAAGCAGGAATTCAACAAGTGATTACAATCAACAATTAGCATATAATGGTGAACTTGACAACAAGGACGGAACATGTGCTAATAATTCCCAGTAAAGCACGTACAAAATATTCTAACAATAAAAGATATAATCATGAAACAATTTTTATAATCAATTGTATAAAAGGAGCCTAACGGTCCAAACCAGTCAAATACCATATATAGGTCGTGTACCCACTCGTCACCTCACGTACACGATCTTCACATAACACGAATGACACAATCATCTCAAATCTTAAGGGGTGGTTTCCCCCACACAAAGTTAGACAAGACACTTACATTAACGGAGTTAGACCGATATCCCAAAATAGCCATCTTGCGCGAATCGACTTTCGGACGGCTCCAATCTACTCAAAATATTTTTGTAAATTAATTACAATTCATAGAAAATAATTTTGGATAGTAATACGTCGATTTTCAATTTTATTCTAAAAGTCAACCGAAAGTCAACGTGGGGCTCGCCTCTCGGAATTCGACATAAGTTTTATGACATCCGAACGTCCATTCCGATACGAGTTCAACCATACCAATTTTATCAAATTCCGATAACGAATCATCCTCCAAATCTTAAATGTTCGTTTTTGAAAAGTTTTACAAATTTCTCCAATTTCTTCTATTTGATTCACTAATAATTGATTAAAATAACCATGGAATCATGAAGTATAATCACTTTTGGATATAGAACACTTACCCCAATCCATATGGTAAAAATCGCCTCAAAAATCACTTCAATCCGAGCTTCATAGCTCCAAATATGTTAAAATGGCCGAAACCCCAAAATATAGCTTCTGCCCAGGTAGGTCGCATCTTTAAAATGCGACCTACTTCAACTTATTTCCAACCAGAAATTGCAGTGAAAACTGCAGTACCATGCTTCAGTAAATCAATCATAGCTTTCTTTACATATGTCCAAATTATGCATAGTTTAACTTTATGGAAACTAGATACCAAGGGCTACAACTTTCATATTTTGATCCTTTCTCAATTCCTTATTGATTGCGAGATATAAGCTCTAAAAGTCAGTCTTGTGCAACAGATATTTCTGATGATCCACACTGTTGTAGCCAAAATCTGCAGTACTAGCCTTCGGTCAATCAATTATAACTTTCTGTACAGCTGTCCAAATGATGAATGGTTTATCATTCTGGAAACTAGAATCAAAGGTCTACAACTTCCGTGTTTTGATAATTTCCATATTCCTTATATATTCTTAGATATAAGCCTCCAAAGTCAGCTATATGCATCAGAAATTCCGCACACTGCTGACAAAATCCAGCAGTTAAAAATGTTCGAAGCCACTCTGAAACTCACTCGAGCCCCTCGAGACCCCGTCCTAACACACCAACAAATCTCAAAACATATTATGGACTTAGTCGAGGCCTCAAATCACATCAAACAACGCTAAAAATACGAATCACACCCCAATTCAAGCTTAATAAAAACTAACAAATTCCAAATTCTACATTTGATGCCGAAACCTATCAAATCAATCCGGAATGACCCCAAATTTTGTATGCAAGTCATAAATGACATAATGGAGTTGTTTCAATTTACATAATTAAATTTTGACCCTGATATCAATAAAGTCAACTCCCGATCATACTTTCTAAAAATCTTTCATTTTTCAACTTTCTCCATTTCAAGCCAAAATCAGTTACGGACTTCCAAATAAATATCCGGACACACTCCTAAGTCTAAAATCACCATACGAAGCTATTGACATCATTAAAATTTTATTCCGGGGTCGTTTGCTCAAAAGTCAAAATTCGGTCAACTCTTTTCATTTAAGCTTCAAAAATAAGAATTGTTCTTTCAATTTAGTCTCGTATCATCCGAAAATCAAACTCGACCGTACACGTAAGTCATAATGCACATTACAAAGCTGTTCGAGACCTTAAGCTGTTGAAGGGGACGCCAATTCTTAAAACGACAAGTCGGGTCGTTACAATATGATACCAATATGGCATATAACTATACCAACATGGTATACAGTTTTACTTGTTAATTCCCGGTAACTATATGACTATACTACTATTATATAACACACATGCATATAGAGAAAAATAAAAATAAAAAATAGTATACCACATATTAATATAATAAAGTATTTCAAGATATTGTACTATATTACTAATATTAAAACAAAATCAGATAGTGTACCAATTAAATGCAGCTAATACAACCAAAAAATGATTCAACTAGCATATGATACCAATATAGTATATAGCTATACTAATAGGGGTATGTAGTTATACGGGGTTGTTCCAACAACTGCATATAATTATAAAAACTATTACATAATACACAAAATTTATGTCCATAGGTGCAAGAAAATCCAACACAGCAAAACATGATCATATAAACCATTTCAAAATAGAATTCACTTAAAATGCAGCCAAAACAATCAAAAAATATTTCAACTACCATATGATACCAATATGACATATAATTATACCAATAGGGTATACAGTTCTACCAATTAATTCCACGCAACTATATATGACTATACTACCATTACATAATACATACACATAAAGAAAAAAATCAAAAAATAGTGTACCACGTATTAATATAATAATATATTTCAAGATATTGTACTATAATACTATTATATAAACCAAACACATAAAGAAAAAATCAAAATGATTACATAATACACATGCACAAAGGAAAATTAAAAACATTCAAGATATTGTACTATTCTACTATTACTAAGAAAAAATTAAATAGTGTACCAATTAAATATAGCTAATACAACCAAAAAAAGGTCCAACTAACATATGATACCAGTATAGTATATAGCTATACCAACAGGATATACAGTTGTACGCAAAGAGTTTAAAAAAAAAATTAATTCAATTATTAAACACTCATTAGTCCTCTATGATACCCACATGATATATATCATATGACGTTAGGATATCTTAGAGGACTGGTTCATTCCTTCAAAAAATACTTTAGCTTAAATTTAAAATTTAAAATTTTATAATATTCTTAGAAAATTTTACTTGTGAAAAAAATAAAAAAATAAAATAGATTTATATTTTAGATATAAATATAAAGTATCTTTTGCGAAGTTCATACTGATTTGCTTAGCTTATCATCGAACCATATAAAATTTCAAGCTCCGAAATCACAATCAAATTTTGAAAAATGATTCGAACAATGACAAAGAATTACGAGAAAATATGAAATTTGTATGAAGGGGGAGAGTGTTTTGTGGCGATGAAAGGCATTCAATAGGTGATAATTTCATTTAACAAGAGGAAATTAAACTACATGCACGTAATGAGTTAATTGAATCGTAATTTGTACATATTGAGCAAACCTCTTTTTGTTGTATACACAAAATCATCACATTAAATAAATAATAGTTATTCCTTACCCATTAATTTGTCAATATTTTAATTTGTGAATATCATAAAAATATTGCCTATCCGATAAACAATTTAACTTATGAAAATAAAAGCAAGAACAAAGAGAGGAAGTTGATGAAGAGAGAAATGAAAATGTTTCTTACCTTGGATTGAAACAAGGAAGATTACGTGTGGATTGGGTATACGTTCATTTCCCCTGAAGCCTTTAGAGACTTCCTTTATGGCTAGAGATGTAATAGTTTTATATGGAATAGGTATATTTAGTAATTACTATTCAAATATGTAAAACCGAGTAATTAGTTTAAGTTTAATAGGTAGTCCCCGTAAATTCCTCGAGAAAATATTCTCAAATTATTGTCTTCCCAAAAAAAGGTACTCCCTATGTCGTTCCAAAAGAATAATCTCTTTTTAAATTTTGAAAATAATTTAACTTAAACTTCTATTTCTATTCTCAATGGGAAGCTTTCATAGCTATACAAACACTTTGACATGTGTAACATCACAAGTTTCAAAATAATTATAAGCACAAAAATGTTACAGGTTATTTAAGGCCACAAGTTTTTAAAGTCTTTCTTTCTTAAATTTCGTGACTAGTTAAATAAGTTCACATAAATTAAAACGGATGGGAAATAATTTTTTTACTTTGGTGGTCGGCATAAATAGATAAGCACATGCAATGGCAGCAAACGGGCGAGTCGGGTCATATATGAGCCAATCGAAAACAGATAATGAATATCCATATTACCATGACTTCTTGAATATGATCACTTCTGGAGAGTTTCTAGTCTCCCAAACTTTAGGAACCCCATTTTGAGACTTTACAAATGTAAAAGTTAAAACTATTAATTATCCATTTGTTATCTATTTTCTAAGTGGATAATATAGTTCTTATCCATATTTGACCCATTTTTAAAAAATTCATTATCCAATCCATTTTTTAATTGATAAAATAGATGGATAACTGTTTTCTTTTAACCATTTTGCCACCACTAAGTAAATGATAAAACAGGTTAAACTATACTAACATTAAAAAAAAATTGTGTAGGTTACATAACTCCAAGAAGAGCTTATAACTTCCCAACTTACACGATACATAGAAAATAGCAGGATGCAAAAATGAAAACCGAAAAAAAGAAAGCAGCAAATTCACGGGAAACTTGTAAACAATTTTATGTTTGCAAATGCTAACAGTACTTATTCAAAAGCGAACAGAAGACATATCCTTGACTGCAATAGAAATAAAGAATCCATCATGGCATCTATAATCCTCACTTTTCTGGATAACAAGTTTTGACATAAAAGGAAAGGGGGGGCTTGATCCAAGGGATAAAAGAGTGTATTGTGCTCCTGAAAAACTATTACTGAGTAGTGGCAAAGAATAAGAAATTCAAGGGAACTGCCCAGTAAAATTGTGTCCAGGCCTTATTTTGCAACTAAACACAAGATACGACACAATATCAGCAAATAAATTACCCTAGTCATTGCTACTGGGCATGACTATAGCTAGGCATAACCTCAATCTTCACAGATTTAATTAGATCATAGGATTGCTTAGTAGGCAAGAGTAACTAAGAGGACCAGCATCGAGCGCCTGATGAGTCATCTGGAAAATGCATACCACAAGAAATTAAGTCATCAACAGCACTAACCATGACCCGAGACCGGCAATGCATACCAATTGTCACACAGACAACAGAATACAGATAACAATAAAGAGGAAGGTCTTCGGAAGGCCCAACAATCAAATGTCTACTCCCCTAAACATAAAATAATCCCAAAAGAAAAAAGAAGAAAATAGGCGGAAAAATGAGATAACCAATTACTTGACTCGACATATGGAGGGAAAGCCCTCCAACTCAAGTACGACATCAAAGTTGATCGTAGTCACTATTAAACTATCAGTCAAGGTCAACAATATAAGAGTTAAAATCTGTCCTATGGAGGAATCTTTACTTGGATCAATTGCAATTGACTAAGGAACAAGACAAGTACTAAGAAAGCAGGCAATAAGTTCTAGACTTCCTCCAATAGGCTGGCTCAAGTTATGCAAGACATAGCAGCAACTAACCAACTGCAAAATCATCAAATGTTACAGACAATTTCTCTTGGTAAGTCCAACTAATTCCCGGTAAGGTCAAAGCCACATGGTACAAGTTTAACATTGAAGTCCAACTCCAGAAAAGGACAACTCTGCGAAAGTTAAATAAGTAGGACAATTTCAAGCAGGCAAGAGACAAGAAAAACAATCAAATACGAGCTGGGAAATGAGTAAGCCAGCAACATGGAAAAAAGAAAATACAAGAGACAACTCTTTCCACGCTGAATTCTACATCCACAAGATAAGCTTACAGTAAAATCATATTCGTTTGAAACAGCAAATACTAGTTCTTTTATCACATGAGAACAGAAATATCAATATTTTCAAGGTTAAAGAACCAGATACCAGACATCTGATTACTCATATTGTTCAATGCTTCACCGCTTTCTGGTATGCCTCCTGCTGCTCTTCTTACGGCTAGTTCGCTCTTCAGAATCAGACCCAGAATCTGAATATGAATCAGAAGACTCAGAAGTTGAGCTGTATTTCCGGTGTCTTCTCTTCTTCTGCTGCTGCTTCTTCTTCCTCTTCCTCCTCCTCTCTTCCTCTGAATCAGTTGAAGAACTATAACTTGATTCACTTTCCACAGAAGAATCATCGGACCTTGTCACTGATGACGCCTCACTGTCAGATTCAAACACTGAAGCCTCACTATCACTCCCGGACTCTGTATCTGACTTATGCTTCCTCTTACTCTTCTTCACAGATTTTTCACTCTTCCTCTCCTTCTCAATATCTGGGTTTTCTAGATCATAAGATATTGATACTTTCATCCTCAGTTTTGGATTTTTCAGCTGCTGTGTACGAGATGGTCGTGATATGTAAACCCTCTCATTCTTGCACTCATAAGTCCAGTGCCCTGACTGGAAACATTTCTGACATTGAGAAGCTGCAGCAAGGGTGGAACCTGAAGCCTTGAGGTCTTTCCTTTCACCCAATCTCACCTGTTTCTCAGTACTCATCAAATACATCTGCCTCTTTGCTTCTTTTCTTTCCTGCCATCGACTGGGTCCTTCTTCCTTCTGGCCATATGCATTGACATTTCTAGCAGCAGCAGTGGCGGCGCGCTCAGCCTGAGCACGGCTCAAACCCTTTGCAGCTGACAAGGCTGCAACCTTAATCCTTTCTGCTGCATCCTGAGCACCACTTTCCTCATTCTTAGAAGATGCCATGATATTGGCACTCAACAAAGAAGAGTCCCCTCTTCAAGTTAACCTTAATCTTTACCAGTACCCTGGACAGAAAACTAGAGAACATCACAAAGCATTAAGGTTAGTGAAAAGATAACCAAAAACCATCCAAACATTAAAGTAATTAAAGTATATTCTTTCAACCACATTTTTCAATACAATTTATACTCTTCCAAGTACAGTGCATCCCCAAGTAAAAATCAAAAGATAACGCCTCAATCCCAAGCTAGTTGGTGTCAGCTATATAATTCGTAGCATCTACTCAGCCCCATTTCATTCCGAAACCCAGGAAAACCAAAATCTTGTATTCTTATTCAATTACGGGTCTAAGTTAACAGAATAACTAATTACGGGAGGTATTAGTGTACTTCAAAATCAATCGATGTTGAATGCTTGCTTAGATATTCTAGTAGGTTAATTAGTTACTTAAAGGATATGCATCCTACATATCAAAGGAAAAGATATTATTCTATCTTTGACAACCCTATTCCTTTTTTTTTCCTTTTTTCCTAATTCAGAAAGAAAGATTGATACATGGGAAACAGAAAATAATTGGAAAATTATATTATAAAAGATCGCAAAGAAATACGAATCTGAGCAAGCTTTCTCAATCCAAATGGACAAAGCAGAAATCATCCAAAAATCAGATACTAGGGTTTCTGGCCATTCGCGAAATATGGAGGAGAGAGAGAGAGAGAGAGAGAGAGAGAGAGAGAGACAGAGAGACTTACAACTTGGTTTCGATGGAGAGGAACAGATGTTGCTAGGCAAAAACAGCTTCAATGAGTTGAGCGTCAAAATTGCAAGGGTTATAACTTACTTTGCCGACTTCGGATTAGGTGGATGGGTTTATCCTATTCAGCTATGCATTATCCGATTTCGTAATGAATGTGGGCTTTTGTGATTTTGAACCCATGGGCCCAAAGTCCAAGAGGCCTCATTATCCGTGTCAATTATATTTGTTTGCACAACGAATAAGGAAAATAAAATGCTCTTATTGAGAGTTAAACTCAAGACCCCCGCTAACTAAGCGGGCGCTCTTATTAACTGAGCTACGAGAGCTTGTTGCTCTCTTGTTTCAGTTCAAAACAATTAATCTCTTATTTCATGGATTTATTATGAAAATCAAATATAGCTACGAATGGTAAATTTGCTGAAAGTTTAGCTATGAATGGTAAATTCATTATAAATGTTTGATGTGACGCGTAATTTTTTCTTTTTAGATATAGCCCATTTAGTGCATTTATTTTTTTAGATCTTAATCTTAATTATTCAGGAACCTCTCAAAAAATAAAATGTTTACTATCACTTAACCATTTTTACTAGTTAATTATTTTTTGCCGCAAAAGTTACAAATTTGAGGAAGACTGAAGATAGTTTTGGACTAGTTTGCAATCAAAATTCGTAGTTAAAATAGAGTACTTCTCTAGGACACATGTATCTCACACACATGTATGTACGAATACACAAGGGATGCACGATAGATACATATAAGATACAAGTGATACATGTGGGATTTACAGGCGAGACACATCTCATATTCTTCCATGTTTATCTTTTACTTTAAATTTGGCTCAAATTTCAATTCAAATCACCCCAACTCTCCACCAAATCGTCCCAAAATAGATATTCAAACTCCTTGAGATGCACCCAATCTATTCCAACAATATTCACTCGAAATAAATTCTAATTTCAAAAACACGAATTTTTAAACTAAAGTTTAAATGAGCTTCAATGGCTCTCAATGGAGTTTTAGCTCATCTTCTTCACTTTTCAAGTAACCAAATAGTGCTTCTGCATGGACTTTTATACTTTGGGGAAGATTGTTTAAGTAGTGTCTAGTCATTCAAAGTTCGATCAACTCTTATGTAATAAAGGGATCTTAACTAGCCCAATGTGCCACGTTTGTGCGAAGGAAAAAAAAATATTGAAACCTCTTGTTAAAACGCAATGCTGCGAGGGAATTATACACAATTGAAGGTTTTAAGTTTAACCACCAAAATCAAAACATGGGTTGTCACTTTGTATAAGGTAAATGGCTAACTAAAAGGAGGATATGTGGAATCCAAGATGGAATGGCTGAGGACCGAATGCAGCCAATGCGCTTGTCACTAGAACGGATAACGTTCATAAAAGTATATTAAATGCCCTGCGCCCGGTAGCATTTACTAAGGAATATTCTACAGCATTAAGAGCGACGGTCCGTTACAGAGAATTTGATATTTATGCTCAATGTTACATATTCATCAATGACCCTCATAATTGGCATTAAAGGAGGGCATGATCATAGGACCTCTTTCCCTAGGCATAACTATAAATAGTGAGCTCTGTTACCATTGTAAAGGACACAAAATTTCTAGCAAGAACATATACTATATTTTACAAAGCTTTATACAAATTCACTCTCTTGCTTTTTGATCTCATCATTGTTGTGTCCGGAAACCGTGCTCATGGAATCACTATCTTTGCTATTTTATCTACATTCTAAGGCTAAGTGTTGTGTATTTCTTCGATTATTATATTATTTTAGGATCAAATTAATTCACTTATCTAGAAACCACGTATAAATTTAACTGTACCATTTTATAGGTAAACAGTTTGGCGCCCACCGTGGGGCCCAGACAGCCGTGTAATTAAATTGATCCTTGCCTTTTTTACTAATGTATTTTGACTATTTTATCTTAGAAAAAATTGTAAAAAATGGCAGATAACATTGTTAACGATGCACACAACCCTGAAATTCGAGGGGATCGACTCATTACGAGGACTAAATTTATGACACCAGCAATGAGGAGAATGACGCCACGCCAGTGCATGATAGACGGTACCCTCGACAGGTTCGGGAAAGAACTCCAGATGATGTTGACGAGGAGCAAGTAGCAGATGTTGTGAGGATCCTGCAAGAGCAATAGACAATCATCCTAGGCTATCTCACGCGGCAGGATCAGGTTTTGACGGAACTGAAGCAGGCCCTATTAGGTGCTTCGAATAATACAAACAGGCACGATCTGATTCCTCCTGTTGTTCCCACAGACCAAACAACACAGAGAGTCGATAACAACACTCCTAGGGGTAAAGTTGGCTCTGATGGGGCTGGGGGAAGATCAGGTCTTAATAATGAGAACGATTCATCCAAAGATGAGATTTTACGGTTCATGAGGGAAGTAAACACTCGTGTGGATCAAATCTCGTGTGCACCACCAGTATTGAAAGGCCCGAACTGGAAGAAGTATGTTCAATTACCATACAAGCCAAGTGCGGCACCAGTACCGATCCCGAAGCATTTCAAAATGCCTGAAGTTCCAAAGTATGATGGAACTTCAGACCCACAGGAACATATTACCACCTACACAATGGCGGCTAAAGGAAATGATCAAGCTCCTCACGAAATCGAATATGTGTTGCTAAAGCAATTTGGTGAAACTCTCACGAGGGGAGCCCTAACGTGGTATTCATTACTGCCCGAGCATTCCATAGATTCCTTTGAGATGCTCGCAGATTCTTTCATTAAATCTCATGCCAGGGCCAGAAAGGTGTAAGCCCGGAAGGTCGACATATTCAGAATAGCACAAAGAGAATCAAAATTGTTACGAGAGTTTGTCACCCGATTCCAAAAAGAATGAATATTGCTCCCGGTCGTCTCGGATGAATGGGCAGCTGAACCATTCACCAAAGGATTGAATCCAAGAAGTTCAGACGCTTTTCGGAAATTGAAGGAAAGCCTGCTTGGGTTTCAAGCAATGATCTGGGTAGATGTTCACAACCGGTATGAGTCAAAGATAAAGATCGAAGATGACCAGGTCGGTTCTACATCATCAGCCAAAGGACGGGAGAGGAATAGAGAAAAATCAAAGGATGACTACGACGTGGATAAGCGGACTTTGAGGGGTCGGTTTTTGCCCTACGAGCATACCGAAGGCCATGGCAGAAATTTTCGAGTAGCAAACAAGTTCACCGCTGACGGAGGGACTGATCGTGGTCGAAACAATAGATTACTTCAAGATAAGCAAACATCGGGGCCTCGAGACCTTTCTTACTCCAGGTTGTCGGAATATAACTTCAACGTCAGTGTAGTGGAACTGGTATCAAACATGAGGAATATTAAAGAAGCACGATTCCCGAGACCTATGAGGTCTAATTCCAACCAGAGGGGTCTCAATTTATGTTGTGAATACCACAGAATGAATGGTCACCGGACATGGGACTGCTGACATCTTCAGGAGGAGATGGAAACACTATTAAAGAATGGTCATCTCCAAGAGTTCTTAAGTGATCGAGCTAAGAACAATTACGGACGCAACAACGCGGAATCTTCGAAAGCAAGAGAAGAAGCCCTGTGCCAGACAATCAATATGATCTTTGGGGGGGAACAAAATTAATGGGGTCACCTTTTCGGCGAAAAAGAAGACTAAAATATCGATAACTCACAGCAAAAGATTCCAGGAGGACGATATCACTTTCACGGAGGAAGATGCAAACGGATTACTGTTACCACACAATGACGCACTGGTAATTTCTTTAAATGTGTTAGATTTTAAAATTAAGCGTGTTCTAGTGGATCCAAAAGGTTTGGCTAATATCATACAATGGAGGGTATTGGAACAAGCTAAACTCATCGGAAGCATTATTCCGGCAACAAAACTCCTCGATGGATTCAACTTTGTGAGCATGACGACCCGGGGAGAGATCATGCTGCTCACGAATGCTAAATGAGTAATGAAAACAACTCTCTTCGAAGTAGTGGACGGTGATATGGGATACAATATCATCTTAGGAAGTCCATGGCTACACGAGATGAAAGCCGGACCTTCGACGTATTACCAATTATTAAAATTTCCAATGCCCGAATGAATCAAGCAGATAAGAGGTGACCAACTGGCGGCAAGGGAGATGAATGCACTCTCAGTTTCCAGCAGCAAAGGTAAAGAGCTCACGGCACAGCAATTATAGGAACTGGCGCCTAATCTCGAGTTAGAAGAGGTTATTCCAGGGAAAAATCATCAGAATAATATCAAGTGGCGAGATATTTCCAAATTCCTGAAGCAACGGACGCAACGAAATCCACGACAGAGGAACTAGAGCAAGTGTCACTGTTGAAGAAATTTTAGAAAGAAAATTTTACTTGGGAACAGAACTGCACCCCGAGCTCAGGTCTGGTTTTATTAAATTTCTTAAAATTAACGCTGATTATTTTGCATGGTCGCACGAGGATATGGCAGGTATCCCGACGGAAGTAGCCGTGCACAAGCTGAGTTTGGATCCTAATGTACCACTGGTATGACAGAAGAAGATCTCTATTGCCGAGGCCAGGAATAAATTCATCAAAGAAGAGGTAACCCGCTTGCTTAAAATTGGTTCGGTCAGAGAGGTAAGATATCCAGACTGGCTATCAAATGTAGCAGTAGTTCCTAAGAAGAACAATAAATTTCGTATGTGTGTAGACTATAAAGATCTTAATAAGGCATGTCCGAAAGATTCGTTTCCACTGCCAAATATCGATCAAATGATTGATGCCATGGTGGGGCACGAGTTAATGAGTTTTCTTGATGCTTATTCCGGGTACAACCAAATTAAAATGAACTCGGAGGATTAGAAAAAGACTTCGTTTATAACAAAGTTTGGTACATATTATTACAATATAATGCCCTTCAGGTTGAAGAACGCCGAAGCCACTTATCAACGGCTCGTAAATAAGATGTTTCAAAAACAAATAGGAAAGACCATGGAAGTTTATATAAACGATATGCTTGTTAAGTATTTGAATGTAGGTGACCACCTTAAGCATTTGCAATAAATATTCGATATCCTGAGAAAGCATAACATGAAACTTAACCCCGAGAAGTGCACGTTCGGGGTCAGCTCTGGTAAGTTCCTGAGGTTTCTGGTCTCACAAAGGGGAATTGAAGTAAACACCGACAAAATCAAGGCCATAGACGATATCCCGGATCAATTATCAAACGTGAAAGAAGTCTAAAGGCTCACAGGAAGGTTAGCAGCTTTGTGTGGGTTCATTTCCCGGTCATCGGAAAAGTGTCATCATTTCTTTGCATTGCTCAAAAAGAAGAACAATTTCGAATGGAAGACAGAGTGCCATCAGGTTTTGAGGGACCTGAAGAAGTACTTATCAAGCCCTCTATTACGCAGTTTCCTATATATTACATTAGCAAAATTTTAACGGGAGCAGAAACGGGCTACTCACATTTAGAAAAACTGGCCTTAGCTCTCGTAGTCACCTCCTGGAAGCTGAGGCCCTAATTTCAATGCCAACCAATAGTTGTGGTGAGTACTTTCCCTTTACAGAACATCCTTCATAAACCTGAGCTATCGGGCAGATTGGCCAAATGGGCCGTCGAAATGAGTGAATTCGACATAGAATATAAACCAAAGACTGCAATTAAGTCACAAGTCTTGGCTGACTTCGTGGCCGATTTAGTCTGGGACTGCTATCTCTAGCAACCAAGGAGGAAGTAATGGTTTTGGAATCGACATCAGGGGTTTGGACCTTATTTACGGATGGAGCCTCGAACGTAAAAGGGCCCGGGCTCGGAATAGTTTTAATTGTGCCTTCGGGGGAAACCTTAAGGCAAGCCATCTGCCCGATCCCTTTAACTAACAATGAAGCAGAGTATGAAGCTTTGATTGCAGGGCTCGAATTGGCCCGGGGACTTGATTACAAGGTTATAGAAATCAAATGCGACTCACGGCTGGTGGTAAATCAGGTTTACATGATCTTTGATACCAAAGAAGAACGTATGCAACAATACGTGATAAAGGTCCAGGCTCTTTTGGCATGATTCTGTGAGTGGTCAATAACTCATATCCCGAGAGAGGATAATGTAGAAGCGGATGCATTAGCAAACATAGGCTCATCGACGGAAATAAAGGGATCGAAGTCCGTAACGGTACTATAAATGTGAGCTCAGTCATTGATACGAATGGTTACTACGAGGTGAATTCGACTAGTCTGGTCTGGGACTGGAGGAACAAAATAATCAACTACCTAGAGCACAGGAAGTTTCCCGACGATCCCAAAGCATCACGGGCATTGCGTACCAAAGTTGCATGTTATAGCTTCAGGAAAGGCCAATTGTATAGAAAATCTTTCCAGCGCCTGCTGGCCCGGTGTTTAGGAGCGTCAGAAGTTGACTATGTCATGAGAGAAATCAATGAGAGGATATGCGGCAATCACTCAGGCGCAGAGTCTTTGGTGCTGAAATTGATACGGGCAGGATATTACTGGCCTCGCATGGAATAAGACGTCAAAGATTTCGTACGAAAATGTGATAAGTGCCAACGCTACGCATCACTAGTACATCAACCGGTAGAACTCTTACATTCGGTTCTGTCCCCATGGCCATTCATAAAATGGGGGATGGACATCGTCGGTCCGCTGCCACCGGCTCTCGAAAAGGTAAAGTTTATTTTAATTTTGATTGATTATTTTTCTAAATGGGTAGAAGCAGGTTCTTATCAGAAGATCAGAGAATGTAAAGTGGTCGATTTTTTGTGAAAACTATAATTTGCAGGTTTGGAATACCCAAAGAGATAGCATGCGACAATGGGCCACATTTTATCGGTGCAAAAGTTACAAAGTTCCTCGAAGACTTAAAAATAAAGAGAATCACATATTCGCCTTATCATCCGAGCGCAAACGGTCAAGCGGAGTCGACAAACAAAGTGATCATTCAAGACCTCAAGAAAAGGTTAGAAACAGCAAAAGGCAAATGGCCTGAAGAGTTACCCGGAGTTTTATGGGCCTACCGAACAACGATCTAATCAAGTACAGGAGAAACTCCTTTTCCCCTCGTATACGGTGTTGAAGCCTTAATCCCGGTTGAAGTGGGCGAACCTACTTTGAGATATTCTTAGACAAATGAAGAATCGAATAACGAAGAAATGCTAATCAACTTGAAACTGCCCGAGGGACGCATGGACTTGGCGCATGTAAGAATGGCAGCTCAAAGGCAGAGGATGGAGCGATATTACAATCGAAGAGCCAATTTCCATTTTTTCAAAGTAGGCGACTTAGTTCTAAGAAAAGTAACACAAAATACCTCGGGAGCTCAATGCGGGAAAGCTAGGTCCAACATGGGAAGGTCGCTACCGGATTTCGGATGTCACTGGAAAGATTCATACGAGTTGGAGAACCAGAATGGGGACAAGTTGCCCAATAACTAGAATGTTGTACACCTCAAAAGATATTATTGCTGATGAACAACACTCAAGCAGAAAGTATGTGTTGCACTCTTTTTCTATTCGTTCAATTTTTGTCCCAATTGGGTTTTTCTAGCAAAGTTTTTAACAAGACAGCGACAGAAAGCATACTAAGAAGACATCAACAATAAGACCTTTGATAGCAAGGCAAACGAACAAGCCTCCACTCGGGAATGATTAGGTAATCATTGGTTTGATAGCAAATTCCCACTGGGAAGTTAAGTTTGGTACCGAACAGAGGTTACCCGACCATTCACGAGCACAAACCACTATAGGACTATTAGGTATTCTTTCGCTCGATAGCATGGATTCTTAAGGGGAAACAATATATGTTACAGAGTGAAGGATTACCTAGCAATTCATTGGTGGGACCTTCGAAGACACAAGACTTCAGTGTTCCAATTCTCATTCTTCGCATTCAAACACTAGGGGGAGGATGATATGAGGATACGACAACAATAACTACCACGTCAACCGGGAACAAAAATCCGAAAACAAAATGCATCATTTGGACCGGGGACTGCGCAACCAGCCCCGTAGAAACAAGTTGTACAAGATAGCAACAAGTAATGGCAATTTCTTTTCTGCATAGCAAAATGCTTATGTAATTTCTGAAAATAGAAGGAATAAAATAAAATCCTTTTGCTTTTATCTTGTTTCTTGTCAGAACGATGAGCTGATTTTGTCATTTAAAAGTTAAACAAGTACTTCAAATGTTGGTGCCGTAATGAACAGGAGACGTCCTCTTCAAGAGCATCGTAAACATAATAAGGCCCTCTCTTATAAGAACCCTCACGTTAAAGAGTTGGTTCCGGAATAATCAATGCCCAGAATCCAATATACCAACGGAGAAAAATACACCTGAAGCCGAATATGAAAAGGACACAAAAATGCACAAATATTCATAGAAACCCTCATGTAAAAGGGAAACTTGCGCAAATATTCATAAAAATTCCCACATAAAAGGGATAATACTCGAAACCAAAATGCTTCGAAAAAAGGCATACGAGACTACACGTAGTAAAGTGCGAATTGAATAACATAAGCAGAATGCTCGAACAAATGCAAAAGTTAAAGGCTTACATTGATATTCAAACAAAAGTAAGACTCAAACGACACTTAAACAAAAAAAAAATGTCTTTATGTACAAGAACGGGCCAAAACATTACAAGTACAAAATGAGAAAAGAAAGGGAAAGCTAAACTGCATCCCCTCCGAGACCAGGAGGAAGAGAAGTATCTACATTGCCAGAAAGAGTAGTTGGTTTCGTCGATGGCTCAGCTTTCCCCAGTTTGGACTTCAGCCTCATCGTCTTCCGATCCTTCTTTTGTTTCCAAAAATTCGGAACCGGAATCAGAAGAACCTGGAGCATTAGAATGCGCCACGAGTCCATTTGTTGCAGCCAACTCAAGCTCTCGGGCCTCAGCAATTTCATCATCAATATCGATGATACCGGCTTTGGCCTCTTCCAAGGTTTTTCTCCTCATGCTATATATGGAATACGTTTTTTCAACAATGAGGGAAGTCGCTCGGTGCTTAAGTTCTTCTTTGCCTTGAGTGACCTCGGAGAAAGGTAATCTCGAGCGGATCTAGTAGATTGGAGGCTGGCGTCAAGCTCCCGGACAGTTGAACTAAAGAGTCTATTATGCTCAATAGTTTTCCTGTTCTTTTCTTCCAACTGGGCATGTTTTGCCTCCACTGCAGCAAGCTCTTCACTTTTGGAGTTCAAGGATGCTACCAAGTTAATCACTCTTTTAGCGGATGCAGCCTCGCAGTCGGTTGCAGTAAAAACGGTGTTCTGGGCTTCTACCCATTTGGCCTTGGGCTCATCAAATCTAACCCTCAGCGACCCAATTTCTTGGCTAAGGGTTACCACTTCTTGCTAGATTTGCTGCAAACGAGCCTCCAAAATAACAGCCTCAGCAGCTCTGGTTTCCTGTTTCGAGAGGCGGAGGACAGTCTGGTCCAGTTTCGCCAAAAGCGGATCCCGTTGAGAAGTAAGTTCTTTCTTCTCACGAATCAACCTTTGAAAGCCCTTAGAAACAAGAAAGTTGGCCTATAAAATAAGAAGAGGTAAATTTTAGAATACATTCGTTCAAAGTAGAAGAAATAACAGAGGAAGGAAGGAACGTACCGCTGCGACATTATGCATAGCATTGTTCACTTCCGAGAGAGTCTGAATCTTTTCCCAGTCCTTTTTTGAAGCCAAAGGCTTCAGGTAATTAGCAAGCTCCACCAGTCGTGATAGCAGGTTGCACCCGGTAAATACCGAAAGAGTGATGTTCCTCCTCCTTTGTGGATCTTCAGAAGGAGCAACATAATTTTGCCCCAAAATCCTTTGAACTGGGGACTGTGGAGGAACACCTTCTTCATGGTCAGGTGCAGCTGATGGAGATGGTGTAGCAACCACTGGTGGAAGAGTGGATGAAGATGGAAATGATGTTGCAGTTGCTAGTATTGGTAAAGGTGGAGATGAAGCTGATGGAGTTGAAGAGTTAGAAGCAGCTGCATCAAATGCAGTGCTGGTTATTTGATGCTCGCACACCAAAGACGGGAGGGACCCGGTACTCAGTTCGCAGCACCAGTTACAGTAATTGGGGCCCAAAAGCGGGAGTTGGCATATTCTACTAAATCATATTCTTCCCAAAGTGTTGAGACGTCATCTTCAGTTGGTGCAACTATCTCATTAGGTTGAGCATCCTGTTGAGATGATGAGGATCATCACCTTCTTTGTAAAGAAGCTCCCTCATCAACAACTTCTTCGCCATCATCAATCATCACGGTGTCCACGACCGGCCCAGAAGGAGGACCAGTCATCATCGCCACCGGAGATGATTCGAGGGCATCCGTATTTGCCCTTTTATTCTTTTCCCTGGCCGCAGAGGAGTGTCTTCTCTTTTTTTGTTTATCCTTCAACTGGGTACTCCGTAAAGAAATATTTGCACCCAAAATAGGCCCGGAGATACCTGTTCGAGTAAGCGCTTCCTGAAGCAGCCTCGCTGTATCAGCACGATCAGCCGGAACGTCCTCCTCGGCGACAACAATAAAGCCTGCAAGTAGACCTAATTCCATGAACAAAGTCAGAAGGGTTCAACCAAGTTCTTCTTATACAAAAATGGAAGCAAGGTAAATTAGAGTTACCATGATTTTTGGCCTTTCCACGAACGGGTTTCAGGCGTTGTGATGTCCAAAATCTTCCGAACCCATCAGTTCAAACCTTCCACCACCGGTGGGAGCCATTGAGTTGCTGAAACATACAAAGGATGAAGAGATGATACGACCATAAAAGAATATCTAGTTAGAGGAATATTATGCAAAGAACTTACGAGCGTGGTTCCAAGCAACCGGAAAGAATGAAGTCGTTGTTAGAATGATGTCATTGGTGGCAACTGCAACGATTTGTTCCATCCACCCACGGTCGTTGTCATCATCCATGCTAGACAACAAAGTATGGTGGCCATGCTTGCAAAGGTTTATCATTCCCCCGCGGATGATTTTGGGGGAATAAATATTCATCACATGAGCAAAAGTTAGCTCCTCTCTAGTTTCTTGGCACAAACGTTGGAGGCAGGAGATCATCCTCCACACTGAAGGGCTTACTTGTGCCAAACTCACCTGGTAGTGTAACAACCCGACCGGTTATTTTGCGTCCTAGCACATCATTCGATAGTTTGAGTCCATGAATAACTTCACTTCGGGTATTATGACTTGTACGTGTGGTCGGAATTGAAATTCGAAAAGTTCAGAGTTGATTGGAGAAAAAATTCTAATTTCAGAAGCTTTAAGTTGGAGGAGTTGGCTAAGGGTTAATTTTTGAGTAAATGACCTCGAAATCGGGATTTGAAGGTTCCAACAGGTTTGTATGATGATTTTGGACTTGTGCGTCTGTCCGGAGCAGGTTTTGGATGACCCGGGAGCGTTTCGGCGCCTATTATGGAAGTTGGCATTTTGGAAGAATTTTATAAATTTGAGTTGAAGTGCATTTCAATGATAACAATATCCGTTTGGGATTCCGAGTATGGGCATAGCTCCGTATGGTGATTCTAGTATTGGGAGCGCGTCCGGATGTGAATTTGGAGGTCTGTAGGTCATTTTGAGGTCATTTGGCGAAAGTTAGAATTTGAAGGTTTTTGGGAAGTTTGACCGGGAGTGAACTTTTTGATATCGAGGTTGGATTCTGATTCCGGAAGTTGGAGTAGGTCTGTAATGTCAATTATGACTTATGTGCAAATTTGAGGTTAATCAGACGTGATTTGATAGGCTTCGGCATCGACTGTAGAAGTTTAAAATTTCAAAGTTCATTAAGTTTGAATTGAAGGGTGATTTGTAGTTTCGATGTTGTTTGGAGTAATTTAAGGCCTCGACTAAGTTCGTAATGTGTTTTGGGACGTGTTGGTATATTTGGTTGAGGTCCCGAGGGCCTCGTGTGGATTCCGAATGGTTAACGGATCGAGTTTCGACTTGGAAGGAAAGCTAAATCATCTGTCTACTGGTGTAACCGCACCTGCGAGGTTTTGGCCGCAGGTGCGGAGCTGCAGGAGAGGCCAAGAGGATCGCAGAAGTGGTTCATGCTGGGGAAGGCTAGGACCGCAGATGCGGTCGAGTTCCGCAGAAGCGGGACCGCACCTGCGCATGTGGAGCCGCAGAAGCGAAGGTGCAGAATCGCGTATAGGGCCGCAGATTAGGAGTTAAGGGGACTGAAGGAGGACCGCAAAAGCTGTATTTCGGCCGCACCTGCGGGACCGCAGAAGCTGTCAAGTGACCGGAGGTGCGAGAGGTCGATGGGCAGTGTGCTCTCTTAAGAACGGGATTTGGCCCATTTTTTTTTCATTCTCTCTTGGTTTGGGCGATTCTTAGAGAGGTTCAAGTGGAGGTTTTTATTATCAATGGCAAGGTAAGTTATCCTCGCTTATTTTGAGTTAAATACATGGTTTTTATATGGATTGAAGTATGAAAATTTGTAGAAATTGTGGAATTTTGGGATTTTGACCACGACTTTGGGCATGAAATTGGAAATAAATTATATATTCAAGTTCGTGAGATTATGGGTAATGGTTATCTTCGAATATTTTTGGATTCTGGGCGCCTGGGCACGGGGGTAATATTTATCGACTTTTCGAGCGGAGTTGGGAATTTATCTAAATTATTTTTTATGAGTATTAAAGTATATTCTTATTGGTTTGCACATTGTTTGACTAGTTTTGGAGTGATGGGCATCAATATGAGTTGTTGGAAAGGTTTTGGAGCCGGTTATGGAAATTTGAAGCAAGGTAAGTCTCCTTTCTAACCTTATAACAGGGAATTAACCCCATAGGTAAATTAATTTAAAATGTGCTTCTATTTGTGGGGGGCTACGTACGCACGAGGTGACAAGAGTCCGTGCGTAGCTACTATTAAACTTATGTCCGGGTAGTCTAGGACCCAAATCATGTCATACTTGCGATGTTTGCAACCTACTTATTAATTTAATTGCTTAAATCATATTGAAACTTGGTAAAGGAAATGTAAAAGGTTAAACTTCATTTTCCCGATCGTTAATGAGAAATTGGAAATTCCTTGAATAATTGCCCCTTAATAAATCTTGAATTGGTTGTTTTTAAATGTATTTTCTCTTTTGTTGAGCGGCATGAACGCCTCCATAGCAGATAGATGCATCTATGGTTAGTGTCGTTCGACCCTCGGCAGTGTACAATTTTAATATTTATGTTGAATCGGGTCGTACGACCTCGACATGATTTGCACATGATTGAATTGTTTGCTTTGAAATTTATGATAATTGATATTGCTTCATTGGCCTGAGATACAAAATGATAAACGATGAAAAATAAATTGGGAAATTTCTTATTAACAAAAGAATCGTTTACTTATTTCACGATATTGAGCTTACACCCGTTCTACGTAATCCACGCTTATTATATCATTGATATTTTATTTATAGCCTATAGTAAGTGTCGGATTCGATCCCTCGTTACTACTTCATCGAGGTTAGGCGGGATACTTACTGGGTACGCGTTGATTTACGTACTCATACTACACTTGCTGTACAATTTGTACAGGTACATATATGTCTGGTGGCCTTGTGGGTTTAGAGGTGCGGTTATTGCGGGGACTTAGGTGAGTTGCACTCTATACTACGATCCGCAACCAGCAGAGTCTCCTTCAGACTATTTATATTTTTCCTGTCTAATTTGTATTCCGTACAGATGCTGTATTTTATTTTACTTCCTAGTTGATACTCATACACTTGTGACACCAAGTTTTGGGGTGATTATAGGTTGTTTGGTATTGAAATTATAAAAATATTTTTGTTTACTCTGTAAAGTCTATCTTTTATTATTAAATTGAAGGAAATCGTGTTTTCAAATACTAAAATGAGTAATTAAGTTAATAGATTATTACTGGCTTGCCTGACATCGGTGTTAGGTGCCATCACGACCTTTAATGGGTTTTTTGGTCGTGACAACATGGTATCAGAGTACTAGGTTTACTTAGGTCTCACGAGTCATGAGCGAGTCTAGTAGAGTCTTGCGGATCAGTACGGAGAATTCTGTACCTATCTTTGAGAGGCTACAAGACTGTTAAGAGCACTTCCCTTCTTGATTCCTCATCGTGCGATTTGATTCCTTTGAGGCTTATGCCTTCATTCGCTTCCTATTCAATCTTATGCGACGTGAAGCGCTTGTAAAATTGGGAATCAAGAAATTTTAACAGCACTATAGATGTTGTGCCGGATGTTTCTCCCTGCATATTCGATTGTGCTAATGTTGTTACCTTGCGGAAGGATATTCTGTCATTTCAGCTTAGTAGCTGTATTTCTGATGGTTTTGGGACTATGCACCAATTGCTATGATGTTCATGAGTTGTTATCGAACATTATTGATGTAATGGTAGGATACTTGTCTACACATCGGGGCAGTGAATGATTTGAAAGGAGGTTTTTCCGCAATGCATGATTCAGAGGTCCAGTGTTTTATGTCCAACGGAGGAAAGGCAATCAGATTAAGAATGTTCAGGTTTGGGTTGATGGAGTAACGAGACTTGGTATTTTCGAGCGTGGTGGAATCTCCATCCGTGAAGTGATGTCATCGTCCTTGATTGAATGTGTTAAGTTCGCCGGTGTTATGGTCTTCTTCAATTTGCCTTTGGGGCAAGGTATTGTGAAATGGTGTCAGAGAAGCGATTGCCAGAAATAATAAGGTGTAGCAATTTCAGGATCGAATTGATGTTTCTAGTGTTGATGGCTCGAGAATGATGATCTTCGGAAAGGTTTAAAGTTGGTAGCGAACGATTGGTTCAAGTGCTACAGAGATAGATTTTGATTTAAGGCAACAACTGGGTAGTGAAGGATGAGGAAGGACATGTGGGAGGTGTCTTGCGGTGGTTAAAATTCTAGAAGGCCAAGTGTGAGAAACTGAAGTCGAGTAGTTGCTTAAAGGAGAAGGTTTGACCAAAGTGAGAGAGTGGCACAGTATCATATGGGTTATGTGGTAGAATAGCTACATGCCTTGAGAAAAGTTTAGGGTGATTTGGGATTCATGGTGAACAATGACTAGGTCTCCGGGATTAATTTGGAAATATTAGCCAATATACGGAGGAAGGTTGGATACGACGGGAAGGAGTTTCTTGGTATGAAGAAGGATACAACATGACTTTGGATTGGAAGGTATTGTCGCACCTTTAGTTTATGTCCATGAGGAGTGAACAGACTTTTACAGCTGGTGAATGAGCACGGGCTCCGGATGGTTTATTGGTTTCGTGGTAATTGTACTTAGTGTAGCGTTGTTAGAAGATGTCGGCATGGAATTTCCACAGGTAGGTTATCTCCGGTGAGTAGGTTAACAGTTGCGTGATGTTGACGAAGCTTCTGCGAAGAATTTTACTGGCTATTCGGTAAGAGCTCAAACATGTGAATGTGGCTAGTGATTCAGAGCGTTCATGAAATGATTAACAGGAAGATTTAGAGGAATTTGGCGGGGCGATTGCGCGAGGTCATGTCAGTAAGGAAGAAGGAATCTTGGTAGGTTCCAGGGTTATGTAATGGTAGTTTCAAGCTAAGTGGGAGAGCCCCACCGCCTACAATTGGTTGCATGGTTATCTACTTGTGAGGTTTCTGGTTATCGACATATTGGTGGGTTATTACGACTAAGGAAAGAGAACATCAGTGGTGATTTGAGCAAATGATTTGAGGAATGTATGCTATAATTGGCCTTATTGATTCATGTTCAGGCTTTGGGAAGACTCAGGGTTTATGCTTCATGTGGAGGTGATGTACAAGGAAAGTGATCCGGCCGGGTGTTTCTTTGAGAGGGCGTTCATGTGCTAAATGAGACTTGAGGTTGATTATATTCGGGACCAAGTCAGAGTGGGTGGCTCTCAACAACGGTCCTAGGGGATTCAAAGTTAAAGTACGATGTCTAAGGATTGCGAGTCCATAGTATAGTTAAGTATCGAGCTGTTGTAGTGGAGTATGAAAGAGACTTGGAATGTTTTATGTCATCATTGGGTATGCGGTGCAGTATTGGAGGAAGGAAAGAAGTGGCTTCGGATTTGCGGAAGGTCTTGCAGAACGGGTGTACCCGTTGGCGATGCTATTGTGCGCCCAAGGAGGGTATGATGTGGTTCGTGGATTTTGAGACAATGTGGTCTCGTGAAATGGGGTCACTCAGGACGGGTGCGTATTTTGGTTCGTTACATTTGAATGGAGATATTATTATTATTTCTAAGGCAAGTAGAGAGTAAATTGGAAGAAACGAGGTCGGTTGGTAATGGTTGAATCAGCATGATTGTGGCAGTGATCAGTTTCTTTAGCGTGAAGTTATACATGTAGTTGTGGTTGTACACTTGGGCTTGAGAGCCACCACCACTTGGTTGATTTGGGAGGTATTTGATTCGAATGGCTTTGTTGTGTAAATGGATCCCGGAAGAGTTATGGCGGCTTAGATCACGACTTGAGATTTGTATTTTTTTACGGTTTGAGAATTCAGTTACGCGTTATAATGGTTCTCCTGAAACGAGTAAAAAGAAAGGTTTCTACATGATGAAGTTGTGAATTCTATTAGTGGTCCAAGAGTTATGATGAACCCTCTCGCGTATTTTTAAGATGGGTGCGGTGAGCGCTATGAAATTTGAAAGTTGAGGATCAAGGTTGCAGTTCGGCATTGACAGGAATGTCACGAGCTCGGATGAGCAGGGAAGGATTCAGATGTTTAGAGTAAGTTGGTATCGTCTTTAGCGTCACCTGGGATCGGTGTCCTGCGTGAGAGGCTTTGTGTACTGATTTGTGGATTTTTGATTTGCTTTACAGCATTTGTGTGGCCAATGGTATGGACGTGCAGACTTGTTACCTGATGCGGAAGGTTGTGGGAGTGTATCCCATGGGAAGGTTGTGTAAGTGCGACAGGTAGTCACTCGATTGATTAAAGATTTAAAACCAAGTATGGAGATTGTGGTACTATCGCTAATATGAGAATTTATGCCTGAAGGGCGATTGGTTCATTTGGTTGTGGACTGTGAAAGTTTGTTCCGGATTTGACGGATGTTCTTGTGTGTCATGGGAAAAAGGGTTATTGTAGATCCTTGAAAGGTTATTAGCCTAGTGCGGCACGATCAGAATTGACTTGAGGTTCGTGGATGGATCAAAATGTGAATGTGGGCTCTATATCAGGCCGGATGTGTCCATTTCAGCATAGCGTTGTTTATAGAGGAGTCTTCGGACCTTGGATGTTATTTCTGTCGCCAACCATTTCGCATAATCTCTATTGTGCCATGTGGGTTGTGAGACGATTTTATTATTCGCACTCGTATTGAGATCCCGTATAGTTTGTGGTTTTATGTGAGCAGGATGGCTCTCAAGATGCATATCATATATTTCACCTTAGTTGTGTTTGAGTTTATAGCGTATGACGCTACCCGTCTCCCTAGGATTTATATTATGCACTTGGCGTGCTTATGGTTGATATTCGGGTATTTCGCAGGTATGAGCATTCTAGCTCGGTAAGTATTTCCTTATAGATTATTATGTGTGGATCGGGTGGCACGCCGTCACGGGCATCATGGTTGGATCGGGTTGCACGCCGCAACGGTATCATCTGTGGATCGGGTTGCACGCCACAACAGTGTGATGTTGAGTACAGTTCCCCATATCTATTCTTGTGTGTTTTGTTTCTCGTTTCTGAGGAAGGTTCATAACATCCTTTCGGGCGTTTAATTAGTTACGTGGGTTGAGTAGTTCTTTCCAGAGTCGTTTCCTTATGTATCACATTCGAGTTTGTAGCTTGTGGGCGCATTGTGGCATCATATGAGATTTTTGGTAGTATCTGAGGTGGCTTATTGCCTGAGCAGCTTAGGGTGAGACAAGATTATTGGACCTGGGATCAGTGCGATCAGAATTATATGAAGCATATTAAAGAGAAAATATCGTTATTTGGTTCATAATGAGGTAATGGTTCTTGACAAAAGGAGAAACTCAATGATTTATTGACTAGGCAGTTGGTTATGAATTTCTACACATCCCTTCCATCGTGGCAGCATTGCAAGAGTTAGAACAGGACTTATATGTGTCTTGATATATGTTATGGGCATCAGATTCGTAGAATTTCGGCTATTATTATCGGAGGATATTACTTTGGTCATGTGACTTATGCAGTGCATGGTGTGAATTCAGCAAAGGTATGCAATCTTGTATTGGTGCATCGCGTAGTGATTGATACGGTATTTATATGTTGGAAATAGGCCTGGTAGAGAATTTCGGATGTTGGAATTTGGCTCTAAGGCTTATTTGACTAAATAAAAAGGGAGGATCTCCAGACTGGCTCAAGCTAATGTGCTCAACTGGGTTATGATAACACGGTTAGGTGCATGAGGTATTAAACAAAAAAGTTGGACAACTCCAGAATAGTTCTTAGCACGTTTGAGGACGAACGTATGTTTAAGTGTGAGAGAATGTAACGACCCGACCAGTTGTTTTGAGCCCTAGCGTGTCGTTTGGCAGTTTAAGGCCATGAGTAGTTTCACTTCGGGTATTATGACTTGTACGTGTGGTCGGAATTGAAATTTGGGAAGTTCGGAGTTGATTTGGAGAGAAAATTCTAATTTCAGAAGCTTTAAGTTAGAGGAGTTGGCTCAGGATTTATTTTTGAGTAAACGACCTCGGAATCGGGGTTTGAAGGTTCCAACAGGTTCGTATGATAATTTTGGACTTGGGCGTATGTCCGAAGCGGATTTTGGATGATTCGGGAGCGTTTCGGCACCTATTATGGAAGTTGGCATTTTGGAAGAATTTCATAAATTTGAGTTGAAGTGCATTTTAATGTTATCAATGTCCGTTTGGGATTCCGAGTCTGGAATAGCTCCGTATGATGATTCTGGAATTTGGGAGCGCGTCCGGATGTGGATTTGGAGGTCCGTAGGTCATTTTGAGGTCATTTGGCGAAAGTTGGAATTTGAATGTTTTTGGGAAGTTTGACCGGGAGTGGACTTTTTGATATCGGGGTCGGATTCCGATTCCGGAAGATGGAGTAGGTCCGTAATGTCAATTATGACTTGTGTGCAAAATTTGAGGTTAATCAGACGTGATTTGATAGGCTTCGGCATCGACTGTAGAAGTTCAAAATTTTAAAGTTCATTAAGCTTGAATTGACTGGTAATTCGTAGTTACAATGTTTTTTCGTGTGATCTAAGGCCTTGACTAAGTTCGTAATGTGTTTTGGGACGTGTTGGTATATTTGGTTGAGGTCCCGAGGGCCTCGGATGAATTTCGGATGGTTAACGAATCAAGTTTGGATTTGGAAGGAAAGCTGAAGCATCTGTCTACTGGTGTAACCACACCTGTGAGTTTTTGGCCGCAGGAGCGGCCAAGAGGGTCGCAGAAGCGATTCTGGCTGGGGAAGGCTGGGACCGCAGATGCGGTCGAGTTTTGCAAAAGTGGGACCGCACCTGCGCATGTAGAGCCGCAGAAGCGAAGGCGCAGAAGCGCGTATGGGGCCGCAGATGCGGAGTTGAGGGGCCTGAAGGAGGACCGCAGAAGTGGTATTTTGGCCGCACCTGAGGGACCGCAGAAGCGGTCAAGTGACCGCAGGTGCGAGAGGTTGTTGGGCAGTATGCTCTCTTAAGAACGAGATTTGGACCATTTTTCTTTCATTCTCTCTTGGTTTGGGCAATTCTTGGAGAGGTTCAAGTAGAGGTTTATCATCAATGGCAAGGTAAGTTATCCCCACCTATTTTGAATTAAATACATGGTTTTTATATGGATTCAAGCATGGAAATTGATAGAAATTGTGGAATTTTTGGTAGAAAACCTAGAATTGGTATGTTTGGATTTTGACCACGAATTTGGGCATGGAATTGGAAATAAATTATATATTCGAGTTCGTGAGATTATGGGTAATGGTTATCTTCAAAAATTTTCGGAATCCGGGTACATGGGACCGAGGGTGATTTTTATTGTCTTTTCGAGCGGAGTTGGGAATTTGTCTAAATTAATTTGTTATGAGTATTAGAGTATATTCTTATTGGTTTGCACATTGTTTGACTAGTTTTGGAGCGATGGGCATCAGTATGAGTTGTTGGAAAGGTTTTAGAGCCGGTTATGGAAATTCGGAGCGAGGTAAGTCTCATTTCTAACCTTGTAAGAGGGAATTAACCCGATAGGTGAATTCATTTAATATGTGCTTCTATTTGTGGGGGCTACGTACGCACGAGGTGACAAGAGTCTGTGCGTAGCTACTATTAAGCTTATGTCCGGGTAGTCTAGGACCCAAATCATGTCATACTTGCGATGTTTGCAACTTATTAATTTAATTGCTTAAATCATATTAAAATTTGGTAAAGGAACTGTAAAAGGTTAAACTTCATTTTTTCGACCGTTAATGAGAATTGGAAATTCCTTGAATAATTGATCCTTAATAAATCTTGAATTGGTTGTTTTTAAATGTATTTTCTCTTTTGCTGAGCGGCACAAATGTCTCGGTAGCAGATAGATGTATCTATGCTTCGTATCGTTCGCCCCTCTGCAGTGCACAGTTTTAATATTTATATTGAATCGGGTCGTACGACCTCGGTATGATTTGCGCATGATTGAATTGTTTGCTTTGAAATTTATGATAATTGATATTATTTCATTGGCCTGAGATACAAAATGATAAACGATGAAAAATAAATTGGGAAATTTCTTATTAACAAAAGAATCGTTTACTTATTTCACGATATTGAGCTTACACCCATTCTACGTAATCCATGCTTATTATATCATTGATATTTTATTTATAGCCTATAGTAAGTGTCGGAGTCGACCCCTCGTTACTACTTCTTCGAAGTTAGGCGGGATACTTACTGGGTACGTATTGATTTACGTGCTCATACTACACTTGCTGCACAATTTGTGCAGGTACATATATGTTTGGTGGCCTTGTGGGCTCAGAGGTGCGGTTATTGCGGGGACTTAGGTGAGCTGCACTCTATACTACGATCCGCAACCAGCAGAGTCTCCTTTAGAGTATTTATATTTTTTCTGTCCAATTTGTATTTCGGACAGATGCTGTATTTTATTCTACTTCCTAGTTGATGTTCATGCACTTGTGACACCGGATTTTGGGGTGATTATGGGTTGTTTGGTATTGAAATTATAAAAATATTTTTATTTACTCTATAAAGTCCATCTTTTATTATTAAATTGAAATAAATCGTGTTTTCAAATACTAAAATGAGTAATTAAGTTAATAAACTATTATTGGCTTGCCTGACAGCGGTGTTAGGTGCCATCACGACCTTTAATGGGTTTTTTGGTCGTGACAGGTAGGGAAAGGAAACTCCGCAATCACGGAATCAAGCTCTCCACTCAAGGAAAATGCACCCAAAGTAAAGGGATACGTGAAAAAGAATGTAAAATCTACTATGGGAAGGGTCACTCGCTCCGATAGATCAGGAGCGGTAATTTCCAACTCATTGCAGCGGCAGTCCTCCTTCAGAGCAGGAATACTGGAAGGACGAATGGAAGAATGGTACCTACTAACAGCTCATGTACGAGGGTTAGCTGTAGAAAATTTCTCTTCAAAATCCTTCGAAATGCTAAGCCTTCTTGGGATGATGGAATCCATTGTTGGAAGAACGGAATCCTCAGTTTTGTTCTTATTCTTTGTAGAACCACCACGTTTGGAGGAAGAAGCCATCGGAAAAGAAGAAGGTAAAGAGTTTATGTTTGGAGAAAATTAGAAAAAGAATGGAAAACAAGGATGCAAATCAGAAGCTCAAGCAATTGTGAAACGCTAAGGAAAAGAAAGTTGCGTAAAAGTAAAATTTTGGCGGCTAAATTCATGGCCATGATTACCTCGATAATCGGCAAAAGTTGTGTTGAATCATAGGATGGCGTATGTTTGGGGCATTAAATGAGGAGAGACGTGCGTCTAATCAACTGTGAGAGACCTTTAGAGGGAATTATAGTAATTCCCGCCAAAAAGGAATTTCTACCAATTTTCTGGTAACACAAAGTTATGTCACCGGAAAACAGAAAAACTATCTGTATAGGGTAAAATATGATATGACACGTGGCTGACTAAAATGAGGACACGTGGAATCCAAGATGGAATGGCTGATGACCGAATATAGTCACTGCGCTTGTCACCGGAACGTAAAGTGTATTAAATGCCCTTCGGCCGGTAGCATTTACTAAGGAATATTCTACATCATTAAGAACAACGGTCTGTTATAGAGAATTTGGCATTTATGCTCAACGTTACATCTTTATCAATAACCCTCATAATTGGCACTAAAGGAGGGCACGATCCTAGGATCTCTTTTCCTAGGCATAGCTATAAATAGTGATCTCAGTTACCATTGTAAAGGACACGAAATTTCTGGCAAGAACATATACTATATTTTACAAAGCTTTATACAATTTCACTCTCTTGCTTTTTGATCTCATCATTGATGTGTCCGGAAATCGTGCTCACGGAATCACTATCTTTGTTATTTCATCTACATTCTAAGGTTAAGTATTGTGTATTTTTTCATTTATTATATTATTTCAGGATCAAATTAATTTACTTGTTTAAAAATTACGTATAAATTTAACTGTACCATTTTACGAGTAAAAACACTTGCATATTAAAATAAATGCCAAAGAACTCTTTCAATTAAAAATGCCAAAGAACTCTTTCAATTAACTATCATCTTAACTAGGTAAATGTGTCTCCTTTTAGAATCTGGCTTTTATGGATCAACAAAAAGAATATCACACACGTGATGACATGAACTTTAACAGGGTGTACTATCGCGCCCCATGTTTTTTTTAAAAACCAGTTTCGACATTAACAACTCTTTTAAACGAGATTAGAAGAGAAGTCGCAAACTAATAATTTTAAGGTGTGTTCGGGTATCTAGGTGCAAATAACACCGGTTAAACTAGTCCGCACCATTAAAAATTGGGTAAGAGTTCAAATTACCTTGAAAAGAAGGTATTGAGCACTTTTCGAGGTCCACAATTGTAAATCTCGTCCCGATCTCATAAACAAGGGGGATTATTTGATTCACTAATTAAACTGATGATTATTATTAACCTATATGACTTACGTGATCAGATATATTAGTCCATTTATATATATATATATATAAAAGAAAAGGAAGGAACACAACATCTTAGTTTGGATTACAAAATGTCGGACACATTATAAAATTCAACGAGACAAAGGCTAAAGAAATGAATCTGGAAAGTAATCAATTATTATTACACCAAGGCATTCGAATACACTTTTTATAACATGATAACTACACAACTTTAAAAGTATTGTAACGTAAATATTAAATACAAATTTTCCCACAAAACAATACACACGATATGGAGACAACAACGTAAACAAGATTATTAATTAACTATATTGGGGACCTAAATTTTAAGCTTAATAGATCAAATCTCGTGTAAAGTCTGTTAAGACTTTTGTAGTCAAAATGCAATAGCTATTTGTGCAATATGTTTATTATCCGCTACCCTCGTTACTATCTTTAAATTGTCACCTAAAGGGCACTAGTTATTTCTAAATTCATCCCTTAATAAACCTACTCATCTCATTCCCATAGTACATGAGGCATTGGAGACTATCTAAAGGAAAGTTGTAGACTCAAATAAAACTATTTTTTTACTTTTGATTTAGCCAAGCATCAAATAAGATAAACATGTAGGGACATAGACAATAAATACATATAATACAGGAATGAAGCTTATATTGACCTCCGAATTAATTAAGTCAGTGAAATAGGCTCTTAAAATATGTGCTCCTTTATTTAATATTCAAAAATGGAATAACAGTCAACTCAAATATAGCAAATGGATAGATGCAAGAGTAGTAAAATGAGATAAATTAAAGCTTATTCGAAGAGATAGTCTAGACCATTTAAATTGGAGGAACTGATCATTGAAAAAAACACTAGAGTATCGTGCTTAGACATTAAAAGGAAAAAAGAAATTTCAAGCTGGGTACTAATTATTTTTATTTATTTTCAAAAGTTCACCAACATAAATAAGTTCTGTTTATCTTCGACAAGTAGACCAAAGACTTTAAGCACTTGGGATGTTTATTTGAAAGTAAAAGTCACAATATTTTCTTTTTACTAAAAACCGAGTACCAAATTATAGAAAGTAATTAGCTATTTCAAAACATTTATATATATCACCACTCGTTATCAAGTGAATAACACACGATAATCTGATTACACTTAATTAACCCCTATAGACATAGTATCTAAGAGTTGAGATTAAAAACCGAAGCCAAATCCTATCACTACTAGGATAAAGAAGAAGACAGGAAATAAACGACTAGTACGTACTAGATAGCAGTTAGAGCAAACAATTTTCCCTCCCCGCAGTACTCCTCCTTTCATTATTTCAAAATCTTGACAAAGTTATTACAACTACACTAATTAAAAGGAACTTTAGACGCTAAAGGGGTGTGTCATGTAATGTTGGCCTACTATTCAAATTAGACCTCCTGTAATCTCAAAGCCAACCAGAAGCAGAGGAAAGATTATTAGTTACTGTAGAAACCAACGCTATAGTAGGTGATACTAGATCAGGAGAAGGCAAAGTACGAGCCTCATGAGTATGAAGCATCGTCCACAACTCAAAAAATCGAGGAGCAGGACGCATGTGCGAGGCCATGATCACAAAAGAGTCATAAGACAACTGAAGCTCATTCAGAGCACATCGAACCAACTCAGAGTCATTAACACTACGGCCAATAGAGTGGAGGCAATCAGCCAATTCCTGAATCTTAGAGAGATCTCCCTTTTTAATAGTATGTAA
This sequence comes from Nicotiana otophora, assembly GCA_000715115.1. Classification (NCBI taxonomy): domain Eukaryota; kingdom Viridiplantae; phylum Streptophyta; class Magnoliopsida; order Solanales; family Solanaceae; genus Nicotiana; species Nicotiana otophora. The sequence continues at coordinate 99,645 of AWOL01S0022820.1, forward strand.
TTGATGCTTGTACTGCATTTCTCTTGCTGTGGATTGATGGAGAAAGTGAATTTTTAATGTGGTCCAAGCATCTACAACTGTAGAACAATGATATAATAGAGGAATAAGGTCACTGTGATCCAAACTCGTAGCTAACACTACATTTGGCATCAGAACGGTATTCTTGGCACTGATGGCGCTGGTGGCGACGTTGTAGGTTCCTCTAACCTGGAACTTCAGATGCAAACCTTCATGGAAGCATCCAACCGGAGACTGGAATCTATCGAGGACATGCAGAAAAGGATGAATGTTGAAACACAAAGAAGGATGGATACGATGATGACATAGCTAAGCCGGCGAGAAGATCCTCACAGCACAGAGAGGTCTTATTTGGCTGCATTAGGAGTATCGCTGGTAGAGAGCAACCAATCATCTGTGAGCGGGCGTCATCGTACATGATCTACGCCGGTGACTCCGGCCACGCCGATTTCCAAGGGTACCAATCCAGGTCTTACCCCTTCCACCCGTTACTGCACCCATAGCTCGCGCTCCTCACTCGTACCCCCCTCCACCCACAATAACATTTCCTCGCCCAACCAACATTTCCACCAGTCCGTTCGTTTTCTTACCCTATGTCCAAACCACACTGTCTCAACCCATTATCAATACATCCACCTTGTTTGGAACGTTTGGGTCCACTTCTGCTCGAGCACACCCACAGTCTTATTTTCCTACTTATACCACCCCTCTTAATGTACCAATTTACACCACCTTGGCACACATGCAACCACAACCCTTGCCCCCGTCACTTTCCTCAACCTATTCCAACCACCCATTTTTCTCCATACCACAACTCATACCCCTCCACTAGTCGACCTAACCGTATGCCTAAAGCTAAACTAGCTTTCCCAAATTTTGATGGAATTAATCCACTAGGGTGGATTAGAAGGTGTGATAATTTCTTTGCATTATACAAGGTTCCGGAGGAAGAGAAAATGACTTATGTGGCCATCAACATTAGAGACCATATTGACCATTGGTTTTATTCATATTTGATCGAGAATGGGGGACAAGTCTCTTGGGCTGAATTATGCGCGGACATTTGCCTACGATATGGTCAAGCCCAACCTTTGGATGTGATTATTTAATTTAATAGACTTCAACAAGTAACATGCGTTACTAGTTATCAACGTCGTTTTGAGGAGCTGAGGCGACCAGTTCTATTAGCCAGACCACATTTGGACGAGGCCTATTTCATTACTTTCTTTATTGGTGGGCTAACAACAGATTTAGGCCCAATGGTTAAGGTGTCTAACCCCCAAATACTCTTAACTGCTTATGCTACAGCCAAGTTGTACGAGCAATCCTTGAATGAACATGCCAAACCCCACAACCCAAAGACTTTTCAAAAGCCCATTTATTATTCTTCTAGCCCAAGGCCCCAATTTCCTCCTCCCAGTCAAGGTCCAACATTTACAAATCCCAAGACCAACCCGAAAAATATCCACGCAAAGCAGTTAGCCCAAAAGAACCCCACCATTGAGTCTCTAAGAAAACGTAAATTGTGTTACAAATGTCATGATCACTATTTCCCTGGACATGGGTGAAAACCACGAGCCTTAAATGCCATAGAGGGAATTGAGACTCTTGTAGAAAGCAAGGAGGAAGAAGAGGTATTCGAAGAGGCTTTAGGTGAAACAGAGGAAGGAGGTGAGGTGACATTAGCTATGCTAATGGGTTTGTCACATACACCCACCACAATCTGAATTCAAGGGTGGGTCAAGAAGCATAAGGTGTCCATACTAATTGATAGCGGAGCTACCCATAGTTTCGTTGACCCGAAGATTGTGAAGCAATTTGGGTTAATGATAGAACCAGTTCACAAGGTTATGAAGGTGAGGGTAGCAAACGGGGGAACTGATGCCTTACAACTATATTTTCCCAGAAGTTTCTTGGACCATGGGAGACGAGTTTTTCACCTTCAACATGGTACTACTTAAGGCAGGGGGAGTGACATCATATTGGGCATGGATTAGGTAGATTATGTGACACCAATCATGCTGCATACACGACCCCATAGTATCTTAATTTTTTAAGGATAAAAGACTCATTATTATAATGGGTAGTGACACTGAAGGTATATTGGCCGAGAGGGATGCAAGATCCATTATCAAGATATTATGAATGGGCCAAGGCTGCTTGTCAGGCCATTTATTAAGCTTGGATGGAGGACGGGAGCAACAACAAAGTATGGGCCCAGTTCAAAAACTAATAGAGCAATTTGCTGAGAGTTTTCAAGAACTAAAAGGACTTCCTCCAGGTAGAGGGTGTGATTAAGCCATAGAATTATTGCATGGATCCAAGCCAGTAAATTAACGACCTTATCGTTATTCTTATGAGTAGAAGAATACAATTGAAAGAATGGTAAGGGAAATGCTTGAAGCCCAAATTGTGACAACCAATACATCTCTCTTTTCATTACCGGTCATCCTCGCTAAAAAGAAAGATTCAACTTGGCGATTTTGTGTGGACTATCGAAGGTTGAACGACGTAACAGTGAAGAACAAATACCCAATTTCAGTGGTTGAGGAAATACTTATTTGTCACGCCCTGAACCTGGGGGCGATACCGTCACCCAGTGCCTCACCTAACCTAGAGTACCAAATTGTAACTAAGGGAATCTGAACATATAATGTCATAATTTGGCCATAGGGACACATTGCAAGCCAATTTGCGAAGTAAAATATAAAACTGAACGAAAACTAGCGCTGACTAAACATCAATATAAAGTTGGGCCGACAAGGCCATCATAACTACTATAACTGACAAACCCCCAAAATATACATACTAGGCCTACAAGCCAAACATACTATATTAGCTGACAAGATATGTCTACAAGCCTCTACTAATGGATGTATTGTGATCGAAATAGGGCCCAACCTACCCATAACATATATACATATATACAGAAGATGTACACGAAAACCTAGACCCGATAACTCCGAAGGAAGTGGAGCTCACCGATCAGGCTGAACTCTGGAAACACCTACTGAGGATGTCTACCCGTCTATCTATCTGAACATGTACGCATGAAATGCAGCGTCCCTAGAAAAGGGACGTTAGTACAAAATAATGTACCGAGTATATAAGGCAATACCATTACTGAAAGCTGAAATTGAACTGATAATATAATAACTGAAAGTAACTGGGAGTCAAAGATGATATGGAGATATACTTACCTGCTGATACTGACTCAAATCCTTCAATATAGTAAGTAAAATAAATGTCTGGCCCTATAAGGCTCGGTACATTAACTGCTCGGCTGTAGTAGGCTCGCTCATAGGCGTTCGGCATACTAGGCTCTGTATCTCGGCCATCCTGGGCTCGCTCATAGGCGCTCGGCCACAGTAGGCTCAATATATATAACTTACCATCTGACCAGAGGTTTCCCAATAGGGGCCTACCCACCGATTATAGCTCGATGGTGGTGAAAATACTGTAATACTGTATATATATATATATATATAGACCATGTGCTCTCTTGACTAGAAGAAGACAATACACAATTGAATATAAAGTCCCGATAAGGGAAAATAATGTAACTTCTGAGACTAAGATAATGTGAATAAATTCAAGAATACGAATTTCTCTTTATGTTGCGTTATTAAGCATATGTAGTTACGGGATCATGCCAAAATGAAGGGAAGATTTAGCCTTAACATACCTTATCACAATCTTTTCAATTACCAAGTTGAACTCGCTTCTTCTCACCTTAATCTACAACAACGATAATAATACTATCATTAAGTTACGAAAGGTACAACTATCGCACAACGAACAACAAGCTTATTTTGTATTAAAACGGACAACATCTCCCCTATAATCCTTACTTCCTCCAAATTCAAGATAACACCAACAACACCAAAAACAACAATAAAAATATATATATATTATTTTTCAACCTTATGTACACCACAAAATGCTACAAAACAGCCCTACACACCCCAATCTCTTCATACATCAAAACGACCACCGGAGTAGTGTCAAACAACCCGAAACTGTTATGACGAACGACCAGCCCAACACCCTGCATTTATGTGGTGTTTCTCCACAACCTTCCTCCTCCAAAACGGCACAAAACAGTAGTAAAACACGTAGCTCAACAGCAACACAAAACAATTCACAAAACAATCCGCTACAAGTGAATAACTCGAACTTACGGCTTCCGATCACCGTCCCGTGAGTTCTTACAAATATAGAACGAATTACTATGAATTTAAAGCGGAAAAATATGGATGAAAGAGAGCAGTAAACTTACCTTATTTGTTGGATAACTCGGCTCCTATCTTGGTTCTTCAAACTCTACGGTTTTACCTCCAATTAGAACTTGAAAGGGAATGAAAATCAATTGGGGTTTGTGGAAAATATTTGGGAGGATCTTTGCAGAGCTTATGTCTGGTTATTATGCCCTATTATCAGTATAATATATGAAGGAGATAGGACTTTAAAAAGGCCTCTTTGGACGACCCGAACTGGCCCATTTTTGGACGACCCGAACTGGCCCATTTTTGGATTCTCGTTTAAGCAAGTAGGTGATAGTCTATGCAGTCTCTCAAAAACGCCCATATCTCTCTACTCCGATATCGTATTGACAAACGGTTGCATTAGAAAATAGACTCATAGATATTTAATTTGATGGGTGGAACACCCCATAACGCTAAGTATATTGTGAGACAATCGCAGTTATATTTGACCCAAAGTTTCAGTAAAACTTATGAACGTAACTTGTGATGACTTTCATCGACTTTTGTTCCACCACTCGCTTGACTTCAAAACATAACACACGACTAACATAATTTATAACATAACCTCCTTATCATGTTAAATGCCCTGGTATCACCCCACAAGTACATGTTATAACATTCCCAACTTGTCGACTTTCGACGAAACATTATTTTCTTCAATTCCTTTAGCTTTTGAACCTTCCAACCCTATTTGTACTTGTTGTTCACGATCTTCAATATTTGTAACCTCCTAGGTAACATGATTAACTTACTTTTTATATTTTCAAAGAATATCTCATTTTTGGTCCTACATTAGTTTGCTCACGACACACTTTTACGTACGAAAATATAGGGTATAACATTATTCCCCCCTTGGGAACATTCGTCCTAGAATGTTTACTCTTAGAGACTTTGTATAAAAAAATTTGCCAGAGTCTCCTCCGTACACTAGACTAAAATCAACCTGCATGCAGCCAGAAAACATACTATGCATGCCACACATGGCCAATGTCTATAAATAGCAACACTTTGCCTCACACAGTCGTAAATTATAAATACTGAAAGTCAAGAAATAAGAGCTTACCTGATGACCTACTAGCTTGAATAGAGTTATGCTGTAGCATCCCATCTCGAGCCATATCTTCAGTTTGAAATATGTGGGGGTATATTTAGACTTCATTCCTTCCTCCGCTTCCTACGTCATCGCTTCCACATTCTTGCTTCTCCATAAAACATTCACGGAGGCTACCTCCTTATTTCGTAACTTGCGGATTTGTAACTGGAATTTCCTCGTATGAAAAGTCCTCCGTAATCTGTACATTATCTGTGGGCACCACTCTGGTAGGATCGCCAATGCATTTCCGTAGAATAGATACGTGAAAAACTAGATGGACTGACTCCAATTCTGAGGGAAATTCTAACTCATAAGCTACTTGGCCCACTCTCCGAATGATCCTATAAGGCCCAATATACCGTGGGCTAAGCTTGCCTTTCTTGCCAAACCTCATCACGCCCTTCATAGGTGATACCTGTAAGAATACCCAGTCATTAATCTCGTACTTTAAGTCTCATCGCCGCACGTCAGAATATGACTTTTGACGACTCTGAGCTGTCAACAGTCGCTCCCGGATAAGCTTTACTTTCTCTACGGTCTGCTAAACTAGGTCTGGCCCATGTAACCCAGATTCTCCAACATCAAACCACCCTATAGGAGATCTGCACTTACGCCCATACAAAGCCTCGTACAGAGCNTACGGAGCCATCTGGATACTGGAGTGGTAACTGTTATTATATGCAAACTCGACAAGAGGTAGATGTTCATCCCAACTTCTTTTAAAATCCAACACACATGCTCGTAACATATCCTCGAGCGTCTCAATTGTACGCTCGGCCTGTCCATCAGTCTGTGGATGAAAAGTTGTGCTGAGATTTACCTGAGTCCCTAAACCTCTCTGAAATGACCTCCAAAAATGTGCTATAAACTGGGCCCCACAGTCAGGTATAATAGATACTGGTACTCTGTGTAGCTGCACTATTTCCTTAATATATAACTTTGCATAATCTTCTGCTGTATATGTAGATCTGACCGGTAGGAAATGAGATGATATTTTTAGCCTATCGACTATCTCCCATATATAATCGAACTTACGATGAGAACGAGTTAAACCTGTGACAAAGTCCATGTTTATCGCCTCACATTTCCACGTCGGGATCTCTATAGTCTGCATTAGTCCTCCGGGCTTCTGATGTTCTGCCTTCACCTGCTGGTAACTAGGACACTGGGCGTCAAACTCATCAATGTTCTTCTTCATATCGTTCCACCAATATACATCTTTAATGTCATGATACATCTCTGTCGACCCAGGATGAATGAAGTACCACGAATAATGTGCCTCTGACATAATCTTGTATCGTAGCCCTTCTACATATGGAACACACAGACGACCCTTGTGTCTGAGAGCCCCATCTCCCTTGAGCTCTAACAACGGCTTCTTCTGTTGCGGAACTCGCTCTCTCAACTCGACCAACTCTGGGTCCTCGCACTGCCTTTCCTTGACTTCAGCTATGAGAGTTGATTTTGCAGTGTTTTGGAGTACAACTCCACCATCATCGGAATCTATTAACCGAACCCCCAAACAAGACAATTGATGAATCTCTCTAGTTAATTATATTTTCTCGGCCTCTACATGTGCTAAGCTACCCATAGATTGGCGACTTAAGGCATCTGCTACAACATTAGCTTTCCCTGGATGGTGGAGAATGTTAACATCGTAATCTTTCAATAACTCAAGCCATCGCCTCTGTCTCAAATTCAACTCTTTTTTCTTGAAGATATATTGCAGACTTTTATGATCTGTAAATACATCAACATGAACACCATATAAATAATGCCTCAATATCTTAAGTGCATGGACAACCG
>AWOL01S0022827.1:0-45773 GCA_000715115.1 Nicotiana otophora
TTCTGAGCTTACATCAATTGACTTATGATGACTCGTACGTACAAAAACATGGGTTGTAACACAGGTGCTACCAAAATGTATCTGGACTTAAAAAAGTTGTATTGGTGGAAAGGAATGAAGAAGCAAGTAGAAGATCATGTGGCCAAATGTTTGAATTGCCAGCAAGTCAAAGCCGAGCATCAGAGGCCTGGTGGCCTAGCTCAAGATATAGAGATACCACCGTGGAAATGGGAGATGATTAATATGGAATTCGTAGTAGGTCTGCCTCGCACATACCGTAAGCATTATTCAATTTGGGTTATTGTAGACTGACAAACAAAGTCCGGACATTTCCTACCAGTAAAGATGACATATTCTGCAGAGCAGTATGCACAATTGTACATCAAAGAAATAGTCCAATTGCATGGTACTCCAATTTCAATCATATCTGTTAGAGGCCCTCAGTTCACGACGCATTTTTGGCAGGCATTTCAGAAAAGATTAGGCACCAAGGTCAATTTGAGCACCGCTTTCCATCCACCGACCGATGGTCAGGTAGAAAGGACCATTCAGACACAAAGATATGTTGCGAGCATGTGTTATAGATTTTGGAGGTAATTGGGATGATCACTTGCCACTTATAGAATTTGCTTACAATAACAGCTATCGGGCCAGCATTGGTATGGCTCCTTATGAAGCGTTGTATGGTCGAAGATGCAGGTCTCCAGTTGGTTGGTTTGAACCAGCAAAGGTGTCGTTGATTGGTCCAGAGTTTGTTTGTGAGGCCTTAGAGAAAGTCCAGCTAATCAGAGAAAGACTAAAAGTGGCTCAGAGCCGTCAAAAGTTCTATTCTGACAAGAGGCATCGTGACTTAGAGTTCATGGTTGGTGACAAGGTTTTTTTGAAAGTTTCACCAATGAAAGGAGTTATGAGGTTTTCTAAGAAAGGGAAACATAGTTCTAGATTTATAAGACCTTATGAGATTATAGAAAAGAAGGGAAACGTGGCTTATGAGCTAGCATTGCACATTGAGTTGTCCTCTGTTCATCATGTCTTTCATGTGTCTATGCTTAGAAAATACATTCATGATGAGTCACATATAATACCTGCCGATACCATAGAAATTAAAGAAGGCTTGACTTATGTAGAGGTACCTATAGAAATCCTCGATAGGCAAGTAAGCAAGTTAAGAACAAAAGATATAGCATCGGTAAAAGTTTTGTGGAGTAATCATGATTCAAAATAGGCTACGTAGGAGGTCGAGGAAGATATGAGGAAGAAGTATCCTTATTTATTTGAGGAACAAGGTATGTGAACCTAGGTTTTGGCTTGTCATTTACATTTTATTTATTAAATACAAGTTAGCATGTGTTTATGTCCTTGCTAGATTATTTTAGTTGTTGAAGTAGTTTAGTTTCTGTCAGAGTATATTTTGTTATTAAATAATTTAGTACAATGCGAGAGTGCATTTAATTCATCAAAGTGATTACTTTTGCTAAAGTGTTGTGCTTTAGATTCTTGTTGGTTATTGTGGTACCTCCTTGCTGGAATGTGAGTAATTAATTTATGAGCTTTGTATGGTGCCTATGAATGGACTGATATGGTATATTTGGTTGTTATTTTTGTAGTTGTGGTACTGGTGACATGGATTTGTTTTGGATAGTCCAATTTACATGGGAGACTCTGCCGAAATTTTTAAAAATATAGAGAGTTAGCCAAAATTTGAGTCCCTTGGAAAGTGAGCAGTGCTAAGAAAACTTAAGAAGTTCAAGTGAGTCAACATTCAAGGACGAATGTTTTTAAGGAGGGAAGATTGTAACACTTCTCAAATTTATAAAAGTTTCAAGACACGCTCGACATAGAATTTAGTTTTTTTCTATTTTTAAATTATACTTCTATTATAGATTTAAACCCTTGTGATTGATTTTTAAGTTCTCTATTTATAAATAATTGGATATAGAATTAGAGGAATATTAATAATTTTAATATTATTAATTATTAAAAGTAGGTATAATTAAATATTACTTAAGTAAAAAAAAGAAGTTAGACACTTAAAATTGGGCCTAAAGCCCATAGAGTAGTGTGTACGTAAGGGCAAGGGAAAAGGCTTAAATGCCTTGGATGAAAAGGCTTAAAGCCCATAGAATACAAAGCAACAAATTCAATAATTAGACTTTTAAGGACAGAAAGAGAGGCAACAAGTTCCAGCGACTATTCACGCACACAAAGAAATATTTAGGCTTCTTTACAAATAACTAGTTCTTGAACGCAAGTATATAAAATTTTCCATTCCTAATTATCCTACGTATAAGAATTAGATAGTTAATTCCCTTCTTTCTCTGTATCAACAGTAGATTCCATGTTTATGTGTGAAACTTTGAAATTAATTAAAATACACTGGTTATTATAGAATCGATTGTTTGACGGGTATAAATTGGACTGGGGCCTACGTATTGGCTCGAGGAGTTTTGAGGTGAGTTGATATAACCCTTTACTAAAATGGTTTAACTCACAAAAGCACACATACAAGGTGTTTGAGGAATTGCTTAATAGAGTTAATATGTACTTAATTGGAGCTAGTGAGTAACTATTAACTTAAAATTGTTCTAGCTAAAGTTTAGATGATTTATTATGATATATATGTGCATAAAGTTTTAGATTTTTATGTTATTCTTATATGCCTTTTTCATGTTGAAAATTCATGAAGAAGGAAGAATCTTTAGAAATACTTTTGAATGTTTATTTCATTCTAAAGCCATGCTTTACATTTAAGGATACCAGTATGAGTATGTATAAGATGTTCCAGAAAAGATTTAGACTTGAAAAGTCACAAGAAGACGTTTTAGAAAGAAACGATTTTTGGGAGTATCCTTTATTCCGGGAAGGGGTCATCGTCCAGGCCGAGAGTTCTGACCAAGGCGTTGACTTCCTGAAACTACTTGTGCCAAAGTAGGTTGCACACGAGCCGAGGGTCTCATTGCTGAGAATTTATTTAGCCAGACTAAGGTATGATACATGAGCGCTGAGAATCATGAAGCGAGTGGCACCTCGTAGATTGGGCCTATTCGATCAGATTGGGATCGAACCCATGCCGATCATACGGTGACTAAGACAGAAATAAGTCAGGATAGTTGGAACTCCTGAAGCATAAAGTGAAGTATTTTTTTAGATAAGAAATAAAAAGAAAATAATTGCTTTTAGAATATTCATAAACTGCTATTATGCAATTATTTTAGAATTGTTCTTAGAAGCTTTATGTTTTTTTCCATGCATTTAGAATCTTTGTTCGTAATGTATATTTTATTAAAGTTTCGTCCCCTGTCGTTGAGACTCACTGAGTACAATGGATGGTACTGACGTTCTCCTTTGGGAACCTACGTTGGTCTGCGGTACAATGTATGAACCTATTTTGCAGGCGAGCAGGCTAAATGTTAGGACTTCCCTCTCTTCCAGTACTATTGGTGAGCTCCGCTTTTGTTCGTGGAGTATTGCTTTGAGTCATATTTATTTAGTTATTTATTTGTATACTTACAAAACTAGCCAGGCAATCTCATATCCTGAGCAGTGCATCAGTTTATCAATAGAGGCTTCATAGACATAGTCGATGGGTTAAGATTCTGATATTTTTGATAATAACTTAGCAGTATTTCAGTGGCTACTATGATAAAGTTTTGGAGTTGGTTTATTGTAAATGTTTAAATTAATTAAAAGTATTTGGGTAAAGTATTACCTTGTTACATATAAAGTTTGAAGTTGTAATAGATTTGATGAACGCAGATGGTTCGCTCGGTCAAGATTAGTGATCAGGTGCCGGTCACGGCTTGTTCAGAAAATAGATCGTGATACTACCCTCTCCAGATCCCACGCATGAGATATTACTGGATTGCTGTTGTTGTTGTGACTATATGATCTGTATTCTTTAATTTCATAAGATTTCGCATTCTTTAATACATATTGTAAGATACAGTATGTGGCATCATAGTTTGAAATTAATCTTTTGAGTTCATTCAAATTAGTCAAATAAGTTTATAAATCTTCTATAGGTAGAAGGAATTTTTGTAGTTACTTATGAATTTATAAAATATAGTGAATCTCATCGTTTCGTTCATTACCCCCAAATTATGTAATATAGTTTGTTTCATCATAGTTAGTTTTGTTACACCCCACACTCTCCTCCCCCCAACATATGAAATTGAAGATTAATGAGGTTTTTGGCTCAATCAATCGGTCAGTGACACGTTATGAGGAAAAAGAGGTGATTGTATTTGATCAAATTATACTAGCTGCCCCAACGGGCGCAGTGGCTGGTGTGGGGCAACCCGTTTGGCACTTGGGGCGGTGGAATTACTAGACTTGGTATAAAAAGGCAGTATAGCATTCTTCTCTTTCACTTCTAGAATATATCACCAGCTGTAGCTTACCCAAAACGCTCTTAAACCCCTTTAGGAATTCCTAAATAATTCAAGGCTAAATAAAAGGCAAATCTAGTAGGATTTAGTGTAAAGAATCTTGAGATCATCATTGTATCATCTATATTCTTGTTATACTGGTGTTGGAGATTCCTTGGAGGCAAATATAATCACCATAAAAGCGTAAGAATTCAAGAAGTATAGCTAGTTCTTCAACAAGGTATGTAAGGCGGTCTTCTTCCTTGCCATGATTTGATACAAGCACTTCTTTCTAGACCATCCTTATGTTGTAAGCCAGAACTGGTCTAAGTATTTCTTGAAACATTGTTCACGTTCTTGTATGTTCTTTACCAGCAACATTTTCTCGTCCAGTCTAAGATGTTTTCAGATGATATCTTGAGGTTGTTAACTATGGTTCATCCTGAGTCTAACTTTGATATTTTTTGTAACTAGCCTTGCATTGTACTTTTATATTTGTGTATCTATTTTACTTAACTGATCCCCCGATGAGGCCGGGTACGAAATGAAGTATTAGACGATATCACCGAGTTCCGGATGAGACCGGGTAAGAAATGATGTGTTATGTAATGTTACCGAATGTTCTTGAGTCAGGGCACAAACGAGACCCCTTGAGGCTAGGTACAATGTGATGAAGACATAAGACTTTACCGAGTCTTCTATAAGGCCGGGTACGATATGAGATGATATTTCCCAAAGAGTGACAGAATAATTTTATATTATATTTGATGCATAGCCCCAATGAGTGACTAAACGTTTTAAAAACTGCATGCATTAATGATTGATAGTTAGTGAAGTGCACGCCCCCGATGTCTTGTCTTTGGTGTCCAGGTCAAAATTGTGTATTCATACCTCTTATGTTATGTTTTTGGTTTACATACACAACTTTACCTACTCGGTACATCTTTCATACTGATTCCCTTTTCTTTTTGGGTGTTGTGTTCATGCCCATAGGTACAGATAGACCCGGTGACATCCCTTTCCGGTAGGGTGCATGTTCCAACTATTGGTTATCGCACTTCACTTCTCCGGAGTAGCTGTACATTAGTCGATAGGTACTGAAGCATGTGTTTCTGTTGTTTTGGGTATGGTGAGGCCCTTTCCCGACCAAGTTATATGATATGAAACTCTTAGAGGCTTGCAAACTAGCGTCCGGTGTATATGTACATGTTGGTTGTGACTCTATTGGCAACAACTACACATACACACACACACACACACATACACACACACACACACACACACACACACACACATATATTTATATATATATATATATATATATATATAAGATGTGTATAAGAGACAGCACCAGCTGTAGCTTACCCAAAACGCTCTTAAACCCCTTTAGGAATTCCTAAATAATTCAAGGCTAAATAAAAGGCAAATCTAGTAGGATTTAGTGTAAAGAATCTTGAGATCATCATTGTATCATCTATATTCTTGTTATACTGGTGTTGGAGATTCCTTGGAGGCAAATATAATCACCATAAAAGCGTAAGAATTCAAGAAGTATAGCTAGTTCTTCAACAAGGTATGTAAGGCGGTCTTCTTCCTTGCCATGATTTGATACAAGCACTTCTTTCTAGACCATCCTTATGTTGTAAGCCAGAACTGGTCTAAGTATTTCTTGAAACATTGTTCACGTTCTTGTATGTTCTTTACCAGCAACATTTTCTCGTCCAGTCTAAGATGTTTTCAGATGATATCTTGAGGTTGTTAACTATGGTTCATCCTGAGTCTAACTTTGATATTTTTTGTAACTAGCCTTGCATTGTACTTTTATATTTGTGTATCTATTTTACTTAACTGATCCCCCGATGAGGCCGGGTACGAAATGAAGTATTAGACGATATCACCGAGTTCCGGATGAGACCGGGTAAGAAATGATGTGTTATGTAATGTTACCGAATGTTCTTGAGTCAGGGCACAAACGAGACCCCTTGAGGCTAGGTACAATGTGATGAAGACATAAGACTTTACCGAGTCTTCTATAAGGCCGGGTACGATATGAGATGATATTTCCCAAAGAGTGACAGAATAATTTTATATTATATTTGATGCATAGCCCCAATGAGTGACTAAACGTTTTAAAAACTGCATGCATTAATGATTGATAGTTAGTGAAGTGCACGCCCCCGATGTCTTGTCTTTGGTGTCCAGGTCAAAATTGTGTATTCATACCTCTTATGTTATGTTTTTGGTTTACATACACAACTTTACCTACTCGGTACATCTTTCATACTGATTCCCTTTTCTTTTTGGGTGTTGTGTTCATGCCCATAGGTACAGATAGACCCGGTGACATCCCTTTCCGGTAGGGTGCATGTTCCAACTATTGGTTATCGCACTTCACTTCTCCGGAGTAGCTGTACATTAGTCGATAGGTACTGAAGCATGTGTTTCTGTTGTTTTGGGTATGGTGAGGCCCTTTCCCGACCAAGTTATATGATATGAAACTCTTAGAGGCTTGCAAACTAGCGTCCGGTGTATATGTACATGTTGGTTGTGACTCTATTGGCAACAACTACACATACACACACACACACACACATACACACACACACACACACACACACACACACACATATATTTATATATATATATATATATATATATATAAGATGTGTATAAGAGACAGCACCAGCTGTAGCTTACCCAAAACGCTCTTAAACCCCTTTAGGAATTCCTAAATAATTCAAGGCTAAATAAAAGGCAAATCTAGTAGGATTTAGTGTAAAGAATCTTGAGATCATCATTGTATCATCTATATTCTTGTTATACTGGTGTTGGAGATTCCTTGGAGGCAAATATAATCACCATAAAAGCGTAAGAATTCAAGAAGTATAGCTAGTTCNGGAAGCCTTGTTGGCCTCGATTTCATGTTGAAAGGTCTAAGTATGGACGTTGGTTCGCACGGGCCTTCGGACATCGTGTGCCAGTCGCATCTCCCGAGGTTAGGGTGTGACAAACTTGATTTTCAGATTAGGTTTATCCCAGGGAGTCTGCAAGCCGTATTCGGTAGAGTCTTGTTTATGAGTATGTCATGCACCATACTTATAAATATGAGGCTACACGGTATCTACGATAGATACCTTTCTTTATGATCTGGATGCATGATAAAGTTGAGTTGTAAGAATTCACTTATAATCCTTATCTTGTTTATGTTTATAGTGATTCCCACTATGAGACGTCAGGCAGTTGTTCAAAGATTAGATGATGAAGTAGGGGAGGGCACTGGTCGAGTGCCACCTGCATACATAGATCAACGTGAACCTTATAATGAGGTTAATACTCAAGTTTCAGGGACAACACCACTAGCCCCGTAACGACAAAAAGAAACTAATGTACTCTCAATTCCTCCCTCGATTGCTCCTAACAAGGATTTAGATATGAAAAGTGTTGTGCAACTGTTATCTCAATTAGTAATCTCGCAAGCCCAGCGTCAAGCCCCTGCCACCTCAGATAGAGCAGTTATCGTTAGAGTTTGGGATTTTATTAACCTAGACCCCAGTATTCACAGGGAAAGATCCAAATGAACATCCCCAGAGTTTTCTAGATCATATGCATCAGACTGTTCAAGTTATGCATGCTACTGATACTGAATATGTAAAGCTTGTTTCTTGTAGATTGCAAGATGTTGCTGTGATTTGGTATGAAACTTAGGATCAGTCTAGGGGGACCTCTTGCTTCACCAACAGGATGGAGGGAGTTTTGTGAGGTAGTTTTGCAGCAATATTTTCCTGTTGAGCTCCATCGAGCCAGGAAAGATAGATTCTTACATTTAGAATAGGGCAATATGAGTGTCCGGGTGTATAGTATGCAATTGGACTCCTTGGCTAGATATGCCCCTTAAATTGTGGCTGAGATAAGTGATAGAGTACATCAATTTGCGAGTGGGTGGGGACAACATTTGATTAACGAGTGTACCACTGCTTATCTGAACTGAATATGGACATTGCTCGCATCAAGACTATGTGTAGAAATTGGAACATCGTAAGAGGCAATAGCGGGTCACTAGGGAACATGATCGGGGCCGACATAAGAAAGCTCGAGTCACAGGCTATATGGAACGGTCTCGAGGTGGGTTTGGACCTTCGATTCCTCGGCATCCATCTCATCCGTTGGCTAGTGTACCATTACAGTTCCAGGATCCACGTCGTGATCAGACCACTTATTCTGATCAGAGTTAAATTTTCTGGGGACAGAGCTCACAGTACAGTAGAGATCCTAATAAGGTAAGACCACTGATGCCGTATTGTGACCGATGTGGTCAGAACCATTTTGGTCCATGTTGCCAAGGTTCAGATTTATGTTATTCATATGGGCAACCCAGCCACATTATCCCTTTTTTCCTAGTGAGAGGTGGCAGTATTATGATGGTGCCAACTGGATTTGTAGCAGCTTCTTTATCATCAATATGCCCTCATGAGCAAGGCATGCAACCATCGGTTGGAAGAGGTAGAGGTAGTGGTGGAGCGTCTTGCTATGGTGGACAACAGAATTGCATTTATGCATTTTCAGGACGACAAAACCGAAAGTCATCACCGGATGTGGTTATAGGTATATTGTCCGTATACTATCCGTATTCTCCGTTAATGTGTATGCTTTGATAGATCCAGGTTTTACCTTATCGTATATTACTCCATTTATTGCTGGTAAATATGGTAAAGAACCTGAATTGTTACATCAGCCATTTGAAGTATCTATGCCCGTAGGTGAGTCCGTGATAGCTAGGCGGGTATATCGAGGTTTTAATGTGATAATTTATGATCATATTACCTTAGCTGATTTGAATAAATTAGAAATGATAGAATTTGATGTTGTTATGGGAATGGATTGGCTGGCTTCTTGTTATGCTAATGTGAGTTGTTGGAAGAAAGTCGTTCGCTTTAACTAGGAGAGTCCATTATTGAATGGAATGGTGATGTTGCAGCTCCTAAAGGGAAGTTTATTTCTTACTTTAAGGCCCGAAGGTAGTATTTATCATCTAGTGCAAGTGCAGGACGCGAAGGCAGAGCCTCCAACCCTTCTGTCAGTCCCGATTGTTAATGAATGTTTTGATGTATTTCCTGAGGAGCTCCCGAGTATCCCTCCCAAGAGAGAGATCGAGTTTGCAATCAGCGTGCTTCCCGACATGCAATCGATATCTATATCTCCTTACAGGATAACTCTTGCTGAGTTGAAGGAGCTGAACGTTCAGCTAAAGGACCTTCTAGATAAGGGCTTCATCCGACCTAGCACTTCGCCGTGTGGCCAAATGTTATTTGTTCGTAAGAAAGGCAGTTCGTTAAGGATGTGTATTGATTACCAACAACTGAATAAGGTGACCATTAAGAACAAGTATTCGCTTCCTAGGATTGATGACTTATTTGACCAATTGCATTGTGCTAGGTATTTTCAAAGATTGACCTCAGATCTGGGTATCATTACTTAAGAGTCAAGGAAGAAGTCATTCCGAACATAGCCTTTCAGACCCGATACGGCCATTACGAGTTTCTTGTTATGTCTTTTGGCCTAACTAATGCACCAACGACTTTTATGGATCTGATGAATCGGGTGTTCAGATCATTTTTGGATATCTTAGTGATCGTGTTCATAGATGATATTTTGGTATATTCTCGATCAGAAGTAGAGCACATAGAGCATTTGCGAACGGTATTACACACGCTCTGGGAGCATAAGCTGTATGCTAAGTTGTCTAAACAAAAGTACATAAACCTCATACGAACTTGCTTGCACTCTAAGATCATCAAAATAACATATAAAACCACTAATCGAACACTAAAGTGCATCAAAATCATAATGAAACTCAAGAGCTTCCAAAATCGCAACTAAGCGTCCGTTTCCCATCAAATCAACTTGGATTGAGACCAAACACTGCACACAAGTTCTGAACCCGATAGCAACAAAGTCAACTCTCAGTCAAACTTAGGTTATCTCTAAACCTTCAAATTTCCAACATTCACCAAAAAGTGCCAAATCAACCTAGGAACTCCAAAATCCAAATCATTACACACGCCGAAGTACAAAATCACCATACAAACCTATTGGAATCATTAAAACACATATTTGAGACTGCTTATACAAAAATCAAACCTTGGTCAAATCCTCAACTTTAAGGCTCCAATAAAAAATAATTTCTCTTCCAAATCAATCCCGAACCTTTCGAACATCGAAACCAACCATACACACAAGTCGTAATACATCATATGAAATTACTTAATACCTCAAACCACCTAACTAAATGCTAATGCTAAAAATGACAGATCATGTCTTTACAACGCGTCACCTCACTATCAATATCAACACGGCTCTATGGCCCAAGAGCATCATCAATCGCCCAAGTCTCCATATACTCACATGTCTTAGTACCAAGGTTAAAATACCACATGAAATATACCAATGTGCCACAACTCAGTTCAAACTCGTGTCACACAAATAAG
Organism: Nicotiana otophora; assembly: GCA_000715115.1. Classification (NCBI taxonomy): domain Eukaryota; kingdom Viridiplantae; phylum Streptophyta; class Magnoliopsida; order Solanales; family Solanaceae; genus Nicotiana; species Nicotiana otophora. Next base: position 10,853 of record AWOL01S0022827.1, read on the forward strand.
GACACCAACCATGAATGAGATAACATATATAAGTGCTCAGAGACAGAGATATAACATGCAGATATAATATCATGACTGAAAAATATTAGTATAGCTAAGGAAAATATCTCAACATGACAAAAATAAACCTATCACGTCTCAACAAATAAGCATATAACCTAGACATAATTTCTAGCATGAATATTAGGTCACATAGTCATACAAGTAGAGAAAACACAATATCATAGGAGCATGATAGAAAAACAAGGCATATAATAGCCTAAGATCTACTTGGATCATGAATAACTACGGTGAATGGCTATACGCTCCTCACCTTGCATATACGTCACTCCCAACACCTAACAAATAACATAGCTAATGAGAAAATACCCTCAATCCAAGCCTAGACAAGATACTTACCTCATTTGGGCTAGTCTTCAACCTCAAATTACGTCAAAACCTTGATCTGTACCTCAAATCGTGTAAATACAAGCCAAACATCATGCAAGGAAGTCAACAATGCCATAGGAAGTGATCCCAATCCATAAAGCTTCGATTTTTGAAAATATTCTCAACAGTCCACACGGGCCTACGTGCCTAAAATCTAAAACCAATACAAATATTTAATGACCCATAACCTGCCGAGTCCAAATATATAATTAGTTTCCAGAACTGAGTCCAAATCGGTGCTCAAATCCCCTATTACACTATCTTAAAGTGTAAATGAAAACCACAAAGTTTACTTTAAAAATCCATATTTTGGTGTAGAAATGCATGGGGAATAAATACATATAACTAAAATCAAGTAAAATGTACTTACCACAAAGTAGTGATGAAAATCTCCTCAAACATCGCCTCTTCCTGAGCTCTAAAATATTGTTAGAAAAAAATAACTAAATTCCGAAATAAGTAAAACAAATGAAGCAGTTGTTTAAGCCGGAATGAGATGCTAAATGATCTCGAAACTTACCTCTGATAAGCCTAATATTATCCTTGAAGGATTTCACATAAGATAACCTTTTGAATCACCCAATTTGGCCTTAAAATAAGAGAGATATGATATTTTGAAGTTTTACAAGAAGCCTAAAATTTATGGACGAACTCATGGACATAACTGGTATTCTCGGAATTGTTGCACCAGAAAATCAACAATTGCAAAATTCTAGTTTTAGAACCCGAAACTTATCTGGAACCTCCCAGATACAAACCATATATGCATTTTAATCATAAAAGATGCTATGAATATTCGCATACTAAAAATACCTAAAAGATTTCGTCTTGACCCGACAACGACCGTAGTCAAACTCCAAATCTTTAACTAAACTAGTCTCTCGATCAATGACCCAAAATACACCAGAGCCCCTCGGGACCCCGTTCAATCATACCAATAAGTACAAATACATTATCCAAAGTCTCGAAGCATAACAAATAACATCCAAACCAAGAATAGAAGATTAAATCATTCTCTTAACTTTCAAAAATTCAAACTTCGCTAAAGGCGTCCGAATCACAGTTAGACATTCCGGATTAACCCCAAACATTTCACAATAGGAGTCCGATAATACCGAGATTAACTTTGACTCAAACCTATGAACTCTACAATTTTCAAATTACTAATTGTTGACAAATAGGGCTAAAACTTTCTAGGAACATCCAAATTCAAATTCGAACATGCGTCTAAGTCCAAAATCACCATACGAACCTACTGAAACCATCAAATCCCTATTTCAAGGTTGTTTATTCAAAAGTCAAACCTTTGTAAACTGTTCCAACATAAAGCTTTCGAATTGAGAATCACTCTACCAAATTAACTCTGAAACTCTCAAAATGCAAACTAACCATATACACAAGTCATAATACATAATAGAAATCTAATCAAAGTCTCAAATCACGAATAAAATGTTGAAAGCCAAAACGACTGGTCGGGTCGTTACATCCACAAATTCTTGCTTTTGTCCTACTTCCAGGTGTATGCTAATTCAAGTTTCTTTCATTGTTTATTTGTCTCCTAGGTTTAGCAGTTCAGTTTCATCTATATTTGGCTTTTTTTGACTTTCAAGCTGCTCAATTTTGTGAGGTATATTATCAAGCATCATGCCTTTGTCATATTCTTTATAGTGTTGCTCATCGTCCGTACCTTTTCAATTGTTTCCAAACATGTCATAATCATAGAATGTTTATTTTTATTAATTTGCATGCTGAAAAGGGGAGGCGAGCATAGTAAACATAAACAAGCAAAATTAGAAATTCTCATAATATTTTAAAAGAAGGTAAAAATATCATTTCGTTAAAAGAGCATTCAAGCTTTAAAAAGTGAGGCGATTGACATAAAAGCACATGCATGATTTAAGTCTCAATTGATCATTCTATTTTCAAAAAAAAGTTCAATTCTACACTACCAAAACTTTCGGCAAACCAGGGATGTGCTGATGGACCAATTTTGCAAGATCTCTCCTGGTTCAGCATCCCGAATAGTCTGTGCCTTGATGTCTTCCTTGGCTTCATCATAGTATTATTCAATCACAGTCACAAACTAATTCTCCTTCCCCTAAACATTAATAAACTCATAAAATTCTGGCAAAAATTCTTGAACCGGCATAGGAACATGTTTTGGCACAAAAATCTTCTTCCCAAAGCTTGCATTGTGATCTTCTTCAAAAGCAGGTTCATACCCAAGTCCGATAGTACCCTTCTGCTAGTTTAGCTATATTGGTTCAATTGTGCGATTGAGTGATGTACCAAGTCCAGACTCGGGCTTGTAACCATACTTCATCATTGATGATGCTACCATTTTTGCCGCTCGCGTCATCTTTACTTCACTAGATCCTTCTTCCTCTCCCACTTTCATGACTTGCATGATTTTCACAGCATGGAATATGGATCTATCCAAATCCTTAATCTCTTCAATAACAATAATCGATCTTTTAGAATAGATGGGATGACTGAGATTTCTATAAATCCAAACATCTTGATAGTCCCACTCAAATTTCACACACTAGTGTAGAGTGAAAGCAACTGCTCCTGCTATATGGACCCACAACCTTCCCAACAATAAGTTGTACATTGATGATATATCCATTACTTAGAATAGGACTGAAAACTCAATGGGCCCAACTTGTAGTGCTAGATAGATTTGCTTGATAATAGTCCTCTACGATCCGTCAAAGGCTATGACTTTTGACATGGCTTTCCCCCATTTCTCTCATATTGACCCTCAGATCTCTCAAAGTTGTGAAAGGACATATGTTTAGCCTAAAACCCCAATCGATTAGCACCCTAGACACAATCTCGTTCTCACATTTCACAATGATGTGGAGTGCTTAATTATGTCCCATTCTTTATGGTGGGAGTTCATCTTTGCAGAACAAAACCTTGTTTGCTTTTACCAACCTTCCAATTACTGCGTCCAATGTTTCACTTGTGGTATCACTTGGTATGCTCACCCCACTCCGTACGCTTACACAAGCATTCATGTGAGCATCATAACTTATCAGCAAAACCATAAGTGATATATAGACGAGTGTTTTTTCTCAACTACTCTTCAACTGAATACTCTTTAGTCTGCATCTTCTTCGAGAATTCTGCCACCTTTGTGTCAGTGATGTTCCTCCTATGATTAAGCTCTCTCCAAAGAACTTTTTTGTTTATATCTTCAGGGACATATCATCTTCCTGACCTGGTCATCTCGTGTGGGGCAGTAGTTTCACTATTTTGGTCTTTCCTTTTGTTTGATAATTCCACGGTACTGCCCTAGAGTCATAATCTGCCCCCTTTGCAAACATGGTGGTCACTACAGATCTTTGCTGGTATGTTTGAACTTTCATAGGCGCCCTCAATTGTATAGTGATCACTAGAATTACTGAAGATGTTTCAATGACTACTTTCGTATTCACAATAGGCACAATGGTTCTTTCCAAATCATAATCCTCATCAAAAGATCATGTTCACTGCTTGACTTCCATGATTCGGCAGAAAATTATTGTTCACATTTGGAGGCACCAAGGTGCATTGGATTTCCCCACTCTTGATCAAAAATTCAATCTGGTTCATCAGACCAACGCATTCCTTGGTGGCTTGCCCCTGGATTCCCAAATTATACGCACATTATTTGTTTCCATCAAACCATTGGCTGAACCTTTTCAGATTTTATACCTTCTTCCATAAAGTATCCCATTTTGACTAGCTCAAGGAAATTCTGGACCATCATACCTATCATCTAGTCAAAGTAACACCCTCTTAAGCTCGGATGAAGTACATGGTAAGCTTACTTTCATCCAGTGGAGGTTGAGCTTTGGAGGCCTCTATTCTCCAATGGCGTGCATATTCCTGGAATGATTCTGATGCCTTCTTCTATATGTTAATCAATAAAAACATGTCTGGTGTGATCTTGGTGAGTACAAGGTTATCTCGAGTGAGAATCTCAAGATCCAACATAGGCTCTTAGTAATGGACTTAGAGATTAAGAGGAAGAGAAGTAAGAGGGTTGTGCATGGTCAACCAAAGTTTATGTGGGGAACCTTGACTAAGGACAAGTCTCAGGAGTTGCGGGTGAGGTTATTGGCGAATGGGGCCTAGGGGAAAAGAGGGGATGCGAGTAGTATGTGGGCTAGGAGAGCAAATTGCTTAAGGGAAGTAGCTAGAGAGGTGTCAGGTGTCTCAAAGGATTACTTTAGTGGATGTAGAGGGGACCGGTGGTGGAATGGAGAGGTTCAAGGGAAATTTGAAACTAGGAAGGCAATGTATTTGAAGTTAGTGGAGAGCAATGACGAGGATGAGAAGAGGGCGAACAAGAAGTGGTATAAGTCAGCAAAGTTAGTGATTACGACAACATTTGAACGCCTGTATAAACAATTTGGGGACCAAGGAAGGGACAAAAAGTTGTACATACTAGCCAAGGAGAGTGAGAAGAATTCACATGACATAGACAAATCGAAGTTCATCAAATAAGAGGAAGGCAAGGTATTGATGGAAGAGGCACATATTAGAGGAAGACGACATTCATACTTTTATAAACTCTTGAATGGAGATGGGGACATGACTATTGTGTCAGATGAGTTGGATCACTTTGTGAGACATTATTTTGGGTATTTTGGGTGTATTAATGTTGAGGAGGTTGTGTGGGTTATGCGTAAGATGAGCAGGGGAAGAGCGGCTGGGCCAAATGTGATTCTAGTAGAATTTTACGAGAGTACGGGTAGGGTAGGTCTGGAGTGGCTTACTGCGTTATTTTATGTCATTTTTCATATAACAAGAATGCCCTAAGAATGGAGGTGGAGCATGATGATCCCATAGTATAAGAACAAGGGTGACATTCAGAGATGTAACAACTTTAGGTGAATTAAGTTGTTAAGTCACACTATGAAAGTATGGGAAAGGGTGGTGGAAATCCGGGTGAGGAGGAATGTGCCTATTTTTGAGAACCAATTCAGATTCATGTCGGGGCGTTCAACCACAAAATACATTCATATTGTGATGAGATTGGTAGAGCAGTATAGGGAGAGGAAGATGGACTTGTATATGGTAATCACCGACCTCGAAAAACATACGACAAAGTCCTAAATGAGGTTTTATGGAGATGTTTGGAGGATAAAGGTGTACCTATAGCAAATACTAGGGCGATTAAGGACATATATGATGGAGCTAAGACCTAGATGAGGACAGTCGGAGGAGACTCGAGGCATTTACTAGTCATAATGGGACTACACCGGGGATCATCTCTTAGCCCATTTTTATTTTCCTTGATGATAGATGTATTGGGTGTCATATTTAGGGGGAGGTTCCATGGTGCATGCTATTTAAAGATCAAATAGCAATGATTTGTGAGACGCGAGTAGAAATTAATGTTAAGCTGAGCTTTGGAGGCAGATTCTAGAGTCTAAAAGTTTCAGGTTAAGTAGGACTAAAATAGAATACTTGGAATGCAGGTTTAGTGACATAATTCAGGAGGCTGACATGGATGTAAGTATGGATTCACAAGTCATCCCTAAGATATGAAGTTTCATGTACCCTAGGTCAGTAATGCAAAGAATATGGAGATCGACGAGGATATCACATATCATATTAGAGTGGGGTAGATGAATGTAGACTAGCATCCAGTGTCATGTATGATAATAACGTGTCACCAAGACTTAAAGATAAGTTCTACAGAGTGGTGGTTAGACTTACTATGTTGTATGGGGTGAAATGATGGCCAGTCAAGAACTCTCATGTCAAGAAGAAGAAAGCGATAGAGATGAGGATGCTGAGATAGATGTGCGAGAATACTAGGAGGGATATGGCTAAAAATAAATATATTCGAGGAAAGGTAGGCGTGGCCTCCATGGCGAACAAGATGCAAAAAACAAGGTTGGGATGGTTCACGCATGTGAAGAGGAGACGCCCGGATGCCCCAGTGAGGAGATGTGGGAGAATGACTATGGTGAGCCTGAGGAGAGGTAGAGGTAGGCCTAAGAAGTATTAGCAAGAGGTTATTAGGAAAGTATGATACATCTTCAGTTTACCGAGGTCATAACCCTTGATATGAGAGTGTGAAGCCTGAGAATCAGGGTAGAAGGGAGTCGAGCGTCTTTTATTTCATCCTAGTAGTTGTAGTGTTATTCTCATATTTACATATTGTCAGATTTATATTACTATCTGACGATGTTGTGTTTCAGTTTTACCATTATCTTGTTGTTGTTACTACTTGTTTAACTTTTTCACTATTGCATATCTTTTCTCTATATTGTTTTGATTATGCATGCTTGCTCTGAGTAGAGGGTCTATCGAAAATAACCTTTTTAACTGAACAAGGTATTGCAAGGCTGCATATTCTATACCCTCCCCACACCCCATTTGTGAGATTACATTAGGTATGTTATCGTTGTTGTTGTTGGTGTGATATTGGTATTAAACCTGAAACGAGTCATGAAATCCTTTGCCATATCATGCCAATCGTGATATTTGCAGGGTTCTTGGCAGGTGTACCATGTTATTTCTTTCCCTTATAAAATCTACATCTTCAGCTTTGCATTCCTTCCTACTCCTACTAACTTCTCATAGTAGGCCCTCAAATGCGCGTGAGGGTCACCTATACTATCAAATATGTCAAACTTTGGTGGTTTTATCCTACCGGCATATCAATGTCTATATGTATGTGTAGGTCTTCATAATCTAGACTTTTACCTCCTCGAGTGACTTGAAAGCTTTTTATAGCCCTCTTTAAACTACTTAGTTGACTAGAGATAAATTCATCTTCTTTCGCTCTAACATCTCCCTCTATATCCTTATACTGAACTACCTCGAATGGGACCCTAACTATAATGGGTATGGTAATGGTTGGAGCTTCTACTGCATATATCGGTGGCACATGTTTCTCGTAGGCAGTGGCAGCGTGTTCCCTAAGATATTCTGCATAGTTGGGTAGGTAGGTATGGTAGTAGTTTGTATTGGTAGTAGAGGGTTAGGTGTGGGGTTGGTTGCAGGTGGAAGGGTTTATGGAATGTAGGTATAGTTAGGGAGAAATAGGGTATGCCAAAGAGGATTTAGTGGATTGGCAGGGGTGACTAGGGGTAGTATGGAAATGGAAAGTGGTACTGGACGCGTGGAAGGGGGAATCTTCTAGACAGGTGAATTTAGAGATGGGCAGCGAGGTGGATTCAAAAATTTGTTATAGTAAGGTTGGTTAGGTCTCGAACTTGGAGCAATTCTCCCCTTAACATCTGAGGCTCTTGCTCGAGGTGAGTGATTTCTTCATCATTCTGTATATTGATTTCGTCTCTTGACCTTCCCGAATTGTTATCGGTACCAGAACATTTCCTACCGGGTCAGCTTCCTCTGAGCTAGTCATTTTTCCCTTGGATCTCAAGTTGTAATGTGATTCAGCTAGTTTGAATGCCAACACAAATCAACCCCTATTCGAGAGGTGAGAACGATTGATAAGACATATAGAAAGAAACTAGAAGATAAAAAGTTAGTATGATAGTCTTTAGAGAGAGTACAATGGGCACGTTCTTCCAAATATTGTCACACAACAAGATAAGGCATCAAATTGACATGTCCTAATATGCACGGGGCCATTATTTGCTAGAGGCAGGCCTATGTTTCGAGTAGGAATAATACATGGATATAAGTTTTTAATACATTTCAAATTCAGAACAAGCCTAAAACTTCATTGATGAGAGGGGACGAACCCCAACTTGTACAAAAGATGATATGAAATATAGCCCTAAAGGCTTCCAACATATTTTCAAAGTACAATCCCAAAGGGAATTCCCACAAAAATACAGAAAAACTATCAAAATACACGAAGTACAACCACCAAGAGCTTACAAAAATAATATGGAAAACTTGTCGCTACAACAATAAGGTGAATGGGCTGTGAAATCACCCTTAGGGGATCTGAAAAACAAAAAGATATTTGTTTTATGTAAATAGGTGTCTTTTTCCGAATCCTCCTTTGGGTCCTCTTCTGGGGCTTCTGCTGTGTCCTCTTCCATATGTTCCGCCATGTCTTCATCAACGGATTGTAGTATCATGTAATCTACTAATCTCAGTACCACATGATGGAAAATAGGAGGGGTAATGAAGATGTGCGGTAATATCTCGTGTTGAACCTGTAGTGCTGGCTTCACATCCTCCAGACCTGTGAGCCCTTCTCGACTTGGCCGATCTATCGGGTCTCCTTCGAATATCCAAGTGTGATACTCTAAGGTACACCGCTCATTCTACTGCATGTTGATCACGACCAAACCAGTTCATTCCTTTTGCAACCTTCTAACCCTTGTAATTGGTATCTTGCCATTGTAGTCATCTTCGAACAAAGTCATGCAAGACCATAGAGGAACATCTTGGTTTATATTGAACTACCGCAAAACCCAAAGTGGGGAATATGGTTGGACTCCTTCTAACCCGATCAGCTCGATGAAGTATCTATGTGGTCCCCTCACTAATGCTCTCCCGTACATCCATGATAGCCTCTATTGGATTGAATCCCCATTAAGATAAGTCAAAAACTAGTGCCATTCCTCATGTCTTTTCGGTGCGTTCCAGTGCCGCATTCTGGATTCATGCTCTGGAGCATGTTGCGAGTACCCAAATAATATTCTATCACTGGCTCCCTCTGGAAAAAATTCTCCACTGACCATATATGCAATAACAAGTTGCACCCTTTGAAAAAGTCATTTCCTCTCGAAAAATAGACAAGGCTCGGAATATTTCTGCTAGTGTCATTTTTACAAGTGTCAACTCACATTCCCACTAAACATAGTTAGGATCATCAGCAGTAGGTACATATTGATGTGTCCCCATCATTGCGGAAAAACCAGAATTCCTAAAGAGGGTGATAGAGAAGGCCAAAGTACGAATGCTTTCCTAACTTTTGTTTGTACCAAAAAATTCTTCTTAATACCTATCATAACTTTCCGGTCTTTCGAACCTTTCGAATAGATAATACAAACTCACCCAAATATCTTCGATGTGTCACGACCCAAATCCCACCAAGTTGTGATGGCACCTAACCTAACCCGCTAGGTACTCCAACCAACATATAACACAACTTGAACTCAAAAACATCACATAAATAATAAAATAAGAATGAAAAATCAATTCAACTATCCCAAAGACTGGTAATACAAGTCATGGGCGACTAATAATAGGAATACAACACTGATAGAAATTACATCATCTGTTTGAAAAATACATGAACAGAACTAAACTACCATGAATAAAGTGGTAGCTTGCAACTAGAATATTCGTACATCTTCAATTCTAGCCTTCATCATCCACAACAACTCAACTCCAAAATCTGCACATAGGGTGTAAAAGTGTAGTATGAGTATAACTGACCTTATGTACTTAGTAAGTATCAAGACTAATCTCAACGAAGTAGTGATGAGATACTCACTTTATATAATAATATAAAGAGATACTCACTTTATATAACCCGTGCAACTCAATAGCATATGTAATAATAGAGGAATATCCATAAAACAACCAAAGAAGTAATGTGTATCAATAATAAGGTGCAAAACTGGAGGAGAAGGCAATAATAATGCTTTCCAATAACCAAATTAAGCATATACAAATATACTAAATTTGCATATCAAAACAATTTGCACCAAGTAGCTTTTATTGCAGTACTTCTACATGATAACAAAAGGGACTAGGCATGATAGAGATTCATTCTATCATAATTTTCAAATAGCATTTATACTAATGCTCTATCATGAGTCTAAGTGTCAATGCATGATAAAATCTAAACATGCACATCAAACCCGACACTCTCCAGGTGTCTAATAATCCGTTAACAAGTCCTATGCATATGGAAGATGCATAAAGGTACAAATGTCAATGATATGTATGAATATTTTTGCATGAGTTTAGAGTATCAATACATGCTCAAGACTCAATCCTTTCCTTAACATCACTACCAATACACACATACTACACTCGCAAGACCCAAGGTACAATTGGTGATCACCTAACTCTGGAGGGATGGATCCATATCCAAGAGCTGCACGGTCAACTCACATGCTGCGTGGACAACTCACGTGAAAATAATAATACGACTCACACGTACAACTCACGTGCCTTAACCATACCAATCTGCACCGACAACTCATGTTTCATACTCAATATCAATATTACAAAAACTGCACCGAATAAACCTCGTGCCATAACCATCTCAGCTACATAGATAACTCGCGTGCCACAATTTTAGTCCATATAAGAGGATCATATATAGGGATGTATGCATATAAATAAGAGACAATCATGTATAATGCACATCAGTAGAGAAATAACCATGTAGGAATGCATGCATGTGTACAATAGATGATCTCTAGGTAGGATATATGCCTCAATATAACGTATGACCATGGTCCTAATATGTGATCCATCATTAAAATAATTATCATATCTAAATAAGCATCAAAAGACTAAACATGATCTCTAATGTGAATAAGGAAGCTCATGTAGTCACACAACAATTTAAGGCATATCACAAAAATAACATGTGCGAATGTGTGTTCATAAGATAAAGTGTGACTACAACCAAAACACGCATATCAACAAGCTCAATAACAATCCATCGGGCTCAATTCAGATATCATAATTTCAAATGTGATATCCAGCATGAATGATTGTGCCCATGTAGTCATAAAATCAAATAGAGCATAGGTTAAGAAGAATACACATCTAATTAAGGCATAAAGAAGCCTAAAATCTACTTATAATATGGCATTACCTCGGTATCCTCATAACTCTCGCCACAATACATATGCGTTACCCCCAAAACATATAGCACATAGCAAATAATTCAATTTGTTAATATTTTCTCAAGTCGAGGTTAAGCAAGATAATTACCTTTGCAAGTCAAATCAATCTTCCAACACTGCCTTTCCATTAAAATTCACCTCCATGCGGCTCAAATATATCCAAAAATGCTCAATAACATCAAATGCAACTATAGAAATCACCCCTAAATTACAAAGCTTTGATCTTTAATTAAATCTTAAAAAGTCAACAAAAGTCAACCTGGGTCCACACGGTCAAAATTCGAGCCCAAGACAAAATCTCGATGACCTATAACCTTGCGATTCCAAATATGTGATTAGATTCCAAAATCGAGTCAAAATCGGTATTCAAAACCCCAAATATACTCTCTTGAGTTGTAGACAAAACTCCCATATTTTTCTTGTTCTAAATCTAGTGATAAATTCATGTATAAATTATAGATTTAGGTTAGAGTCACTTAACCCATGATTTTAGGTGAAACCCTAGCCTCAAACCGCTCAAAATGAGCTTCAAAAGTTGGGAAATGAAATAAAAATCGAAAACACTTGGCCATAAATAGCTCCCGGAAGTAGCTGTAAACAAGTGCCCATGGGGCCGCATTGTAATGGCGCAACTAGTTGTTTTGTGTATTTGAGCTCCATTATCCAATTTGATGTATCCCATATGCTTGTTTGTTGTTTTGGGACTTCAGGGATGGTTAGTTTTGTTTCGGGGAGGTTTTGGAATGAATTAAAATACTTAGTTCCTTTATTGGAAGCTTAAGTTTTAAAAGTAGACCAAAAGTAGATCTAGGTTTGACTTTTGTATAAACAACCTCGGATTGGTAATTTGATGGTTCCAATAGTTTTATATGGTAATTTTGGATTTAGGCATATGTTCGAATTTGGATTTGGAGGCTCCTAAGATGTTTTGGCTGTATTTGCCGAAAGTTGGGAATTTAAAGGTTTGGAAAGTTCCTAAGTTTAACCGGATGCTGACTTTCATGATATCAGATTCGTTTTATTGTTCTAGAAGTTGGGATGGGTTCTTTTTGCCATTTGGAATTGTGTGCAATGTTTGGCTGTAATCTGGATTGGTTAGGCTTGAATTGGACGCTTGGTTTGAAGTTAGGCAAAGTTTGTGTATCGCGTTCGTGAGGGATGTTTTGCGAATGCGAAGGGTATTTTTGGGTCTAGAAGCAGTTGCGCTTTGAGAAAGTGAGGCACATGCCACGTTCGCATAAGGGTACTCATAGGAAGCTCTTTAAAGTAATGAATTTCGGAATTTTAGCCATTCTTTCATTTTTTTGAATCTTAGACTGGGAGATGCAATTTTGGCTTGGATATTTTCATATAAGACATTGGGGTAAGTGATTTCTACTCAATTTTGATATTATTTCAAGAATCTACATAGATTTCTATACCTGAAAATATGAAATTTTGAGAGAAAGTTTTTTTTTTTGGGGGGGGTGGGGGTATTCCTACAAACTAAGAGAGTGAAAGATGAGGATTTGAAGGTCGATTTGGACTTAGTTTTTGAGACTAATTACATATTTTGACGTGATGGTTATGAATATTTGGGATCTACCCCTTGAATCGGGTTTTGACCATGTGGGTCCTAGTTGAATTTTGTTGTCTTTTTAGAAATTAAATAAAGATTGAAATGTTATTGTTTGGAATTGATTCCTATAGCTTTGTTTGTCCTTATTGAGTTATTATTTGCTAGATTCGAGCCGTTCAAAGGATATTGTGCGAGGGAAGGCATTTTTGGAGCGTTGATTTTTCTTGTTTAAGGTTATTATCTTGCCTAGCCTTGGTTTGAAGCACTAGTTGCTTGAATTGTTGATGATGGCAACATATCAAAGGTGATGCACATACGAGGGATGAGCATGTGTGTGCACACTGGGTTTTATCCATGTTTTGGGGGTAGTCCTTAGGCTGTGTTATGGATTGTATTAGATACTATGAGTCTTGCTATCATGCTTCATATATTTGTATCCATTTATAAGCTTCTTGAATCATGCTAGAGATCATGTGAAGGTTTAATTTCCTGTTCAAATATGATAATTGCATTTTTGCAGCGTATCTGCCTAATCTAAGTTGTGGTAGCATATTTTGCACATGCATACACCATATCATGTTACTTTTTATCGGTCCATGAGTATGTGATTAGATAGTCATTGTTTGTATACATGTATTCTTATATATGCTTTCTTTGTGACATGGATTGGATTAGAAGCACGTGAGTAGTTCGTGCAGTTTGAGTTATGATAGCACGTGAGTGGTCCATGCGGTGGTTATATTATGGCTCGTGAGTTGCTTGTGCAGCGTGTGGATGCAGATTTATCCCACTAGGATCATCCTCTCACGTTTCTCTCTTGATAACGTACACGAAGTATGAGGAAAATTAATCAATGTCTGGCCTTTGAATCTCTTCTCTATTTTAAAACACCTTGGGTGTATACAGAATTTTATCACATATCTTCTCTATATGCTAGTTTTGGAATGTATACATATCGTTTTATGTGGATCGTCTCTATATGCCGCGTGACTTAAGGATGAATGCACGATACATATCTTCTCTATATGTTAACTTGTGCACACCATGACTTGATTATTTAAGAATATCTTCTCTATATGCAAATGTTGATGATTCATTGGTTATGAGTTCGACAAAATTTGAATATTTGAAATATTAAGAGAATGATTTGGTCTTTGATTATTAGTTTTGATGTTTCAGATCATTTTGAACCGCTTTGAGGTTGTTGGTTTTCTGGTGCTCAGGTATGCATCGCGATCAGGGGGAGGGGGTGGGGTGAATTCCCGATTACGAAGTGTTGATAATGAACCGGGGTGTTTGTTTATCGATGTTGCAATGAGGTGCATGCGATCACGTAGTAGGATTCTAAGGCGGATGGATTTTGGTCTTCGCGTTCGCATAGAGGAAGAGGCCGGCTGGAGGTTATTGTCCGCGTTCGCGATGGATTAATGCATTTGCGTTAGATGCAGAGTTGAAGAGCTATGCGTTAGCGAAGAGGAGGTTGTGATCACAGAGGATATTTTTTGGGCAGCGGTGTTTTGTGATGCAAGATCGCGTAGTGTTTGACCGCGATCATGTAGACTTTACCTGGGGCAGACTATACATGTTAGAATTCAGGACTTTTTCCCATTATTTCATATTTTGAGGACTAGACTTCGAGATGAGGAGAATTTGAAGAGCAATTTCACTACTACAATGGAGGTAAGCAATTTTCACTTAGATTTGGCTTTGTATCTTGAATCCTCATGGATTTCTATACCTAAAACTTGGAATCTTTAAGGAAAATTTGGGATAGTTTTCTACAACTTAAGAAGGTGTATTATTGGGGTTTGAGGGTCGATTTGGACCATGGTTTGGAATCTAATCACATATTTGGACTCGTGGGGTTATGGTAGCCGCTATCTACCCCTTGACTCGTGTTTTGACCGCGTGGGCTGGGGTAGACTTTTTTTGACTTTTGAAAATTTGATTAAAGATTGAAAATTTATTGTTTGGAGTTGTTTCCCATGGAATTATTTTATGTTTTTGAGTTGTATTTGAATGGATGTGAGTCGTTTGGAGTTGGATTTGGATGGTAGGCAATTGTTGCTTACCGGATGGAGGTATGTATCTTGTCTATCGTTGTTAGAGGAAATTTTCGCCATAGGTAATCTATTTGCTACTTGATTCATAATTTAGGATCCATGTATATGCGAGGTGACAAGCATATATGTGTAGCTAGGTGTTGACCATATCCGGTATTGTTGTCTTGAATTGTACTTTGTTGGATTATGTAAAGTTGTTGTACATGTTTAGCTGATTCAATGAATACGTGATAATTTGTATGCATGACTTGGGTATACCCAGGTTTATGACTTGTTAATTTGATATGAAAGACCATTTTCCTGTGTTGAACTTTATTATAAATCCGCAGTCATACACTTGTCTTAATTATTCCATGATTTTGGTGATTCTATGGCCTAATTGACTCATGATAAATAACATGAATAATCCAGAACATGCTAAATAGCTTATTGAGTCATTGTGATAACTTGAGTTACATGATTTGCCATAGCCATATAAGCGTTTTATCCGCATTCTTATTGTCATGTACATTTCCCTTTTATTACATTATTTCATATACATATGGATGAGTTGGAGAGTTAGATATTGTGGAAATATTGAGGAATTTGGCACTAAGGACAATGTGAGATGATATTGCTTATCGATTATTGATGGTATTATGATTGAATCAGGTTGCACGGCGGAGTGATTGATTGATGATCATTAATTATAAAATTATCGATGCTTAGATATGGATTTATCCCTGCAGAATCAGGTGATTACCTATTTAACCTTGGGCCCTGTGAGCGCAGGCACCCGTGATTCTTTTGATGCTTGTTTTGCACGTGCTGTGAGTGTTGATATTGGATTAGGGGCATGCATTGGAAGCTTAGATTAATGCATTGGATCTTATATATGTTGATGGATCAGGAGAATGCATTGGTATCCTAGACTCATGCATTGTCTCCTATACACATTGAGTTTGTATCCTCAACATGCATATGTACATATTCTTGACTCATGCAGTGATTTGATATAAATGTGATTGATCTGAATCATGTCTTGGTATGAGGATTAAGGTTTTTATATCCTAATTTCTCTCCTTATTTGTTAAGAGTGCCTAAACTTTGTATGACTTGTGTTTCTCGGGACTGTTATATTCATTTGTTGATAGCATGCTTATTCTTGTATTTTAGTTATGCTTTACCTGATCATTGGATGGATATTGAGTGTTAATGTCGACCTCTCGCCACTAAATCTTCGAGGCTAGACTTGATATTTACTAGGTACCATGGTTTTATACTCATACTACACTTCTGCATATTTTTTGCAAGTCCTGAGACTAGCCTCAGACTTGATATTTTTTGCATATTTTTTACTGGGTACCGTGGTCGCCTACGTATTGTGGTAGATGAGGCCCCGTGAGGAGAATTATCTGGTTCGCGAGTTGGAGTTTGGCATTTGTTCACTGGAGGAGAAGCATTTTTGGCTAGGAAAGTTCAGGCCTTGGTATATGGATTTGCGAGAGAGGGCATTTATGAGTGTAGTAGAGTTCTTGCCAGTATGGTTGTGCGGCTATCTTTGTTTGAGCACATTAAAGAGGCTTGTAGTTTGCGGTATTCTATTCATTAGTGTTCTTAGGGGATGTATCATGATTTGCTGCGACATTATGAGTGGCGGAGGATGAAGAAGGACATTATTAGGCATGTCTCATGGTATTTGACTGTCAGCATCTTAGAAATGAGCATCAAATATCGGGTGGTATACTTCGGAGGATGGCTATAACAGTGTGGGGTGATAGTGTATCATTACGGTTTGGGGGTTGGATTTCCATGGATTTCGAGAAAGTTTGGTGTCATTCGGTTAATAATGGACCACTAAGGGTATTTCATTCAGGCGATGACTTCTTATATCTTGGAAGGTTTGAATTCGACAGGAAGGGTTGTTTGAGCTACAAAGGGAATATGAATGCTTGATTATTATCTTTGTGTACTATTTGGTCTTGAGTTTTGATGTGTTAATGGATCTTTCGGTTATTCATTGAGGGAATGAAAAAGATTCTTACAGCCTGTGGACAAGTGTGGACTCAAGCGATTGAGCGATTGCTTAGTTGTTGTATCCATGGCAAGGTCATAGAAAGATGTTAATATGAGGTCATGCAGTGGGATATCTCTGGTGCGAAGGCTGGGGGTTATATGATTTCTGTCATGGGCGGTATTCCAACCATGCCCCATGACCCCTTGGACGTGCCCCATGGCGTCCTAGCAAGCCTTCCAATGCCCAGCACCATGGACGACCCCGTGGTCTTTGCCGCGCCAAGTGACAAGAGCACATGTTCCTGTGTCACCCCACTGATAGCCCTAACTAGCGCCCAGCCAAAAGCAAATGCCAATAGCGCCACGTGCGCAGACTCTTATGCTAAAGACAAGGTTACTGCCAACGGACCTGCTTCTACCTTGTAGAAATATAAGTACAGTTCATTGTAAATATAGAGTAGTTATATTTCATGTACTTCCATTATGTCTCTCTAGCATAGTTAGGTCAAGTCCTGTAATTTTGGTTTAATATTTTGAAGCATTATTAGGGGAGAGCAAGTAATCAAACTTTCAAATAAGCAAACAATTATCTGTACTGGTGTCTCACCCCTCGACATCGTGTTGCTTTGCTGTAATAGCTTTTTATTAGTTCAATCAAGCTTTCTTTCATTCTCAATTCTCTTTTCTGTTCTCTCAATTGCTCTTGACATTGGTTTTCCCATACGGCACTGACAATCTCGTTTAGCGTACTGAGGGAACCTAAGTTCGCGGATAGTAATTGCACGGATATCGGCTTCTTAGCCTTAAGTAGCCCTTATAAAGAATCTCAGGAAGGCACCGTTGGTATCGGAGCCTAGGCTCGAAATCGGACGAGAGAACAAATTGCCATTACCACCATCTTTTACTATGGTGAATCATCGGGACCGTACTATGGTGAATCATCGGGACCGCATTGCGGCCCTTGAAGATACGGTTAACATATTACGACCCATCATAAATATGATGCCAGATCTAAGAACCAGCCCAGTGAAAGGTTGGACAACCAGGACCACAAGATGCAGCACGCCAAAGGTGACATAGCGAACATCAGTCGCGACTCTGAAGGAGACCGGAAAATGGCAACCACAGTGGCAGCTAAATGTTTTGGTAAATTCGATGGCCTCCAACAGGAGCGCACTGAGGATTTAGCTTATAGGGCACAAGAGGCAGACAGGGTGACTGCCATGCAGCAAACCATAGACAACTTGACAAGCCAGCTAAATGTTTTCAATGTTGCACTACAAGACCTACTTCGACGAGGCGGAAACCAAATCGGGGGTGCTTGAACCTCGCCCCTGTGCCACAAAAGCTGAAGATTCCTGAGCTAAAACCAAATAATGGAGCTCGAAATGCCATAAAAGTGGAGAACTTCATCTTCGACATCAAATAGTACTTCGATGTCGTGGGTGAGTTAGAAGAAGTAAAAAAGGTAGAACCTGCTGCCATGTATCTTCATGGTGATGCTAAACTCTGGTAACAGGTGAAATACGAAGCCATCAGGGCTGGTGAAGATAATCTTGAGACATGATCAGAACTGAAGTCAGCCATACGCTTACAGTTCTTCCCCAAAATTGTTGAGTACAATGCGTGGAGAAAGCTACGGGAGCTCCACCAGACCAAGTTAGTGCGGGATTACATGCGGGCATTCTCCGCGCTCACGCTGAACATACTGGATATGGGGGACAAAGACAAACTCTTCACATTCCTGGAAGGTTTGAAACCTTATGCCCGTATGGAGATGCGAAGACAAACGGAAGAAACGTTACCTAAGGCAATCCAAGCAGTAGAATGCCTTGGGGACTATCAAGTGGAAGCTCGGAAGGATAGGCCTCAGCCACCTGTCCGAGGGGGAAGGATAGGCCTCAGCCGCCTATCATAGGGGGATACAAAGGGGCCAACCTAGAAATGGTGGCCCTAGCAGAAGTGGAGGAGATCAGAGTGCAACCAAATCTAAGGCTCCTTCTTCAGGAAGCAACAGTGCTGCATCTAACAACAACTATCGGGGGAGAAAGCCCCCTGCATAATGCTGTCACTGCGACGGGCAACATTGGAACAATGAATTCCCACATGTATAGATGAACGCCCATCAAACATTTGATGATGGAACGAATGATGACACAAATGATGCTGACCAGACAATACCAATAGGTGACTTCAACGCATTTGTTTATTCTATTTCTGAGCCCTTAGCGGAAACCAGTGCTGGTATCCGTAACAAGAAGGACCCATACCCAACCACCAAGAAATGGAAAAAGAAGGCGGATGAGAGGCCTCCTCTTAAACAAGAGAATACCTTGATGTTCGTCAAGATGTAAATAAATGGAAAGCCTATTTGGGCGATGATAGACACAGGCGCTACCCACAACTACTTAGCCTCGACTCTAGTAGAGTGCCTTGGTCTAGTTGTGGGAAAGGGCAGAGTTCATGTAATTGCCACATATAAGTCTTAAATCAAGTAGAACCTTCTCATGAGTTATCTATTCTGCTTAAATCTCAATTGTGTCGCCCAAATAGGCCAAACGAACTGTGCCCCATTAGCACAATAATACCCAAAGAAGTAATCCACACCTGTAAGCAATCGAGCAATTTCTACTACACACGTAGTACATCCTACACGAATAACAACTTAATTATCCAATGATTCCCATATACCCATAAAGTGTAACACATCCCGTATCCAGAATGTTTTTACTCGAGCCATCCTTAATCTCAACCTCTGCAAGTCATAACCGATCCACAAGTATGTCTCAGACCAAAACCAATGCAACACATAACCATGCAATCAAATCGTCGATAGAAGACTCCCCCACTTAGCTCAATGCTATATAATAGATCATCTGATAACTCACCATACCCATACTCTATTACTGCCCTAATACCGCAAGGAGATTCAACTAAATCCTTCATAAGCTCACATTCACAAACCATATAGTACCTCAAATCATCTACTAACCCCATATACAGCCACATGACGATCAGGTCGACTTTCTCAACCAAATTCAAATTCAAATCTCAACACATATACCTCGTTGGGCGAAAGAAAACTCTCCACACATCATTATAAGGATCACACCTCCGTAGATTACTCCGCAGGAGATAACCCACCTGTTTAACCTCTAATTGGCATCTTGCTATACCCTTTCGCAGCCGCGATTACTACGCCATCACTTAATCTTCCTGAATCTAAACTCACCACAAGATATGGAAATCTACTTCGTTCCACAATTAAACAACATGAAAAATCTTTCAACACACTCAACTCGAGACTATATGCCACATCAAGACAGCAATCTAGCACCCAATAGCCCTTTTTACATCTCAAGAAAACTCTTTTCATCACATGCAAACCATCTGAACACATCCCGCAGTCATATCATACTCATCATATAGCCATCCAACCACTCATCGATCCACAAATTCCACTCATAAGGACGCTATCGGACATATACGTCCAAAAGCACGTGTTCACACAACAAAAATCCCCATGCTCAAGCTACAGTCATAACCCGACCTCAATTCCTCCGGACTAGCCCATCATCACCACACAGAAATAACATCTCGCACCTCATCCATGGAATCACAAGCCGACAATGCACAGCTGATACCGAGCGCTCATATGCGCACACAAATACGTAGAGGGAATTCAAAGAGTTATGTTTCAAGATGAATCAATGTCGCATGCTAAGGAAAGAAAGATGGGAGGTTTATCCTAAATGCCCTGTAGCCTCTCGAAGATAAGTATGGACATCATCATACCGATCCGTAAGACTCTACTAGACACTTGCTCATGACTTATAGAACCTATGAACCTAGAGCTCTAAATACCAACTTGTCACGACTCAAAATTCACCTAGTCGTGATGGCACCTAACCCAACCCGTCAGGTAAGCCAATTCATAACTATCCAATTTTATGATATTTATTAAGAAAAGAAACGATAATACACCGCTATTATACAAAATTTCCTAAGAACTGGTAGTACATCATCTGTTTGAAATAGACATGAACAGATTAAAATTCTAAAGCTACCAAGATCAACATGCAGTTGTGACCGAAATGCAGGTGCATCATCAAATCCAGCTCCCACCATGCACAACAATATCAGCATCCAACTTCTGCACGCAAGGTGCATAAGTGTAGTATGAGTACAACCGAGCCCATGTACTTAATAATTAACAAACCTAACCTTAGGTTGAAAGTAGTGACGAGCTGGGACAAGGGTCCGAGTCCAACTCCAATAACTAGCAACTTTTCATAACAATATAATAAAATAATGCAAGAAAAATAACCTAGAGTTAGGATGCTCAACTCATTCACAGTTACACAAAATAGGCATGCTTTTCAAGTATATCAGTGAAAATCTAATCTTTTATCAAAATCAACAAAATACGAGTACATTTGTAAAACTGTGATTTTTCCCAAACAACATTCAACAGGTAAATCTTTCATTTTCAAATGGCATGGAGAAAATACATCTCTATGCCTACATGTCAATGAGTATGTGAGGTTATGAATGATGCAATATCGTACAACAAAAGGAAAATGCATCGATATGCATGTATGTCAAGTGTGCATGTCGAATGCAATGCAACTCAGTGATAAACCCATATGCATACTCTCAGAGTATAAATTCACTTAGTCCTCCTAGTCACCCAGTCCTCACATTCATGCAGTCCTCCCATTCACTCGGCACTCACTCTCGGCACTCGCACTCGCACTCGACACTCGCACTCAGTAGGTACCTGCCCTCACTTGGGGTGTATAGACTCAGGAAGGGCTCCTTCAGCACTAGAGCTATAACAAGCCAATCATGGCATAAATCAGTAGAACATGATGCGGCATGTGGCCCGATCCCATCATAAATCAATAATGCCTGCTGCGGTGTTCAGCCTGATCCCTTCAATATCCTCACCATCATGCCCTCAAACTCACTCAGTCATCAATCTCTCCAGTCTTCCAGGCTCACAATGTCATGAAAATCAGCCCAACATAATAATGTGATGTATCAATACATGGTTACAGAGACTGAGATATGATATACAAATGAATGTGTATGACTGAGTATGTAATTGCAATGTAAGTAAATAACTTAACAACATAAATGGCCTCAGTGGGTCCCAACAGTATAAGCATATACCTAGACATGGTTTCTAACATGGATCACAACCCAATTACTCTAGCATGTAGATATTTCATAGATACAAATAAGATTAGATAACTACACAGTACCACAGAAATAACCGAGTCACAATTCACACGGTGCATGCCGACACTCACGTCACCTAGCATGTGTGTCACATCAACACCAAACACATATCACGTATATTCACGAGTTCATACCCTCAGCTCCAAGTTTAGAAGTGTTACTTATCTCGAACAAGCCAGATCCAATACCGAGTAAGCCAAGCGATGCTCCAAAAATGCC
Organism: Nicotiana otophora; assembly: GCA_000715115.1. NCBI lineage: Eukaryota > Viridiplantae > Streptophyta > Magnoliopsida > Solanales > Solanaceae > Nicotiana > Nicotiana otophora. The sequence continues at coordinate 33,163 of AWOL01S0022827.1, forward strand.
ATCCCATGTGTACCGACCTTCCAACGGCTCGCAACTAGCCAAAATCAACTCAAATACATCAAATAAAGCCAAAGAAAACAAACCCAATTGATAGAGGTCGAATCTTAAATTAAAGCCTAAAATCAATCCAAACGTCCACCCGAGCCTATGCCCCGGAACTCGAAGAAACTTATAAAATCCGATAACCCATTCAATTGCGAGTTCAACCATACTAGTTTCACTCAAATCCGACTCCGAATCGATTTTCAAATCTCAAAAATCCACTCTATGAAACTTTAGGCTAAAACCCCCAATTTTTCTTTATAATTCATAATCCAATTACCAAACACGAAGATATAATCACAAAATGAAATCACGAGTGAGTCAAGAATGCTGACCCCAAGTCACATGGTGAGTTTCCTCTCCAAAGTCGCACAAACTGAGCTCTAAAATCCCGAAATATGATAAAAGAACCAAAAACCTCGATTTATAGCTTCCGCCCAGCATTTCCGCATATACAGTCAAATTGTCGCATGTGTAACCTCCGCTTCTGCAGCAAAATCTCACTTCAGCGAAGCCCTATGAAGACCATCCCTTTCAAACATGCGGCGTTTTCCCGCTTCTGCGCACACGTAGGTGCGCCAACCAACAGACGCTTCTGCGCCACACGCCGCTTCTGCGGCAAAACTTACACTTCTGTGGACGGGCAGATGTGTAATTAATTCCGCTTCTCTGATCTTCCTCGCCCAGATCTCACCTCGCTTTTGCGGCCCCTTTGTCATTTATATGACCATCGCACCTTTGTGAAACCAGTCGCAAGTGCGATCACACCAGATCCTGCCACCATCAGCCTTAGCCGAAAATATTGATCAAAACGATCTGAACCTCGTCCGAAACTCTTCTGAGCCACTCGTGACCCCCCTTGAATATACCAACTAGTCCAATAATGTAATGCAAACCTACTCAAGACTTCAAATCACGCATAACAACATTGAAATGATGGATCGCACCTCAAATAAAACTTAAATTAACTTGATCTTTCAAGTTCCAAAACTTCTGCCGAAACATATCCAATTCACTCGGAATTAACTCAAATTTTGCACACAAGTCCCAAATGACATAACGAAGCTATTCAAATTCCCGGGACCATAATCCTAACCTGATATCCACAAACTCAACTCTCGGTAAAACTTATGAACTTTCCATACCTTCAAATTTACAACTTTCGCCAATTAGTGTCGAATCCTTCTAGAAATATCAAAATGCAAATCCGGGCATACGCTCGAGTCCAAAATAGCCATCGGGACCTAACGGAACCATAAAACTCCGTTCCGGGGTCAAATTCACAAAAGTCAAACTTGATCAACTCTTCCAACCTAAATCTTAAATCATGAAATTCATTCTCCCAAATCGATTCCGAATAACCTGAAAATTAAAACCGATAATTCACATAAGTCATAATACATAATACGGAGCTACGCATGCCCTCTAACTACTGAGAGAAGTGCAAATGCTCGAAACAACTGATCTGATCATTACAGTAATCCCCATCAACTCGATTGTCGGATAGGTGGTCGGCTAAAGCTTGTCCTTTGATAGCCTTTTGAGTTATGTACACAATTTAAAATTCACTGAGGAGAATTTGCCATTTAGCTAGATTTTTGGTAGGCATTGTCTTCTAAAAAATGAACTTGAGTGGGTGGAGCCGAGATATCATATGTGTAGTGTATGCTTACATGTAATGCCTTAGCTTCTGAGCAATCCAGGTCAGAGCACAACAAGTGCACTCTATCAAAGTGTACGTGGCCTTGCACGGTGTGAAATTCTTACTTAAGTAGTAGATTGCCTGCTTATGTCTCCCAGTTTTGTCGTGTTGCCCTAACACACAACCGAAGGCATTGTCCAAGACTGACAAATAGAGCAACAATGGTTTCCCTAATTCAGGGGGACCCAGCACTGGCAAGTTTGAAAGATACTCTTTGATTCTATCGAAGGCTTCCAAGAACTCATCCATCCATTTGGTGGTAGAATCCTTCTTTAGCAGCTTAAAAATAGGTTCGTAGATTACCGTGGACTGGGCTATAAAATGACTGATATAATTCAATATTCCCAAGAAACTCATGACATATTTCTTGCTCGTTGGTGGTGGTAATTCTTGGATGTCTTTGATTTTTGATGGGTCCATTTCTATCCCTTTTATGCTTACAATAAAACGCAATAGTTTTCTAGTGGGGACTCCGAACGCGCAGTTTGCTGGATTCAACTTCAAATTGTACCTTCACAGGCGTTCAAAAAATTTCCTCAAGTAGTCCAAGTGACCTGAACGCTTTTGTGAAAGAGGGTCGACATGGACCTCATGTAGGTGGTGCCCACATTTTGGAGACCGAACGGCATAACCCTATAACTGTAGACTCCCAAAGGAGTGGTGCAATTTGTCTTCTATACGTGTTCCTCATGCATTAGGATTTGATGGTATCCAGCAAAACAATATGCAAATGACTACAGTTCATGCTTCGCACAGTTGTTGATGAGAATGTGGATATTTGGCAAGGGGAAATTGTCCTTCGGGCTAGCTTTGTTAAGATCCCAGTAATCCACACATATTCTGATCTTTCCGACCTTTTTGGACACTAGGACGATGTTTTCCAACCAACTTGGATAGTTCGTGACTCTTACTACATTTGCTTCTATTTGTCTGGTCACTTCTTCCTTTATCCTCAAACTTAAACCAGGAACTTCCTGGGCTTCTACTTGACTGGAGGTCTGGTAGGGTCAGTGGGTAGTTAACGCGAGACAATACCGATGCTTAATTCTAGTATGTCATCATAGGACCATGCGAACACATCGACATACTGTCGGAGGAGCTCAATCATTTTCCCCTGACGCTCAGCTTCCAAGTTAATGTTGATTCTGGCTTCTTTCACATCTTCTTCGCTTCCAAGATTGACTGTTTCTGTTTCTTCGAGGTTGGGCTTCTTCTAACTCTCTAGATGTTCTATCTCCGGTGGGAGATTTTCTTGCATCATACTGTCGTCATATTTCTCGTAATCCAGATCGTTGTGCTCAGTAGTTTCATTACATGTTATAATCGCGGAACACAGTATTTTTTCAGTTTGATTACTGAAAAGAAAAGCTAGGTATAAATAAATAGTAAAATAAAGGTGTGATATTTAGGAAAAAGATTCTTTTTTATTTCATCAAAAAGGGAACGTTTTGAGCGTTCAAGAAGCAAATGACAAAAAGGTACATGCCTCAATTGACCATGCTCATTCAAAAGTAAAATTTTACAGTTCCATGCTACTAAGACTCCCGGCGAACCAAAGATGGACTAACTGCCAATTCTGCAGCTCTTCCCCTGGTCTGGCATCTCTGATAGTCGGTGTCTTGACGTCTGTTCCTTCACATAATTCTTCAATCATATTCATGAACAGCTTTCCCATCCCATCGATGATACCATCTTCAGGTGTTCAACTCTGTCCCAAACTTGCAACATGCTCTAGCACAAAAACCTTTTTCCCTTCTGGAGGCTGATATCCAATGCCAGCCCTTCCTTTCTACCCATTATGTTCAATTGGCTCTGTGATCCCATCTGACTTGGCTCCCAACCCGGTTCCTAACATGTATCCATATTTCATCATCTCCCCCATGGCCATCTTGGATCTGTTCGGCAATTGCATTCCAAAATTTTGTTAAGTTTTCTCCTCCTTAGTAGTATGCATGATTTCTACCACATTGTAAGTTAATTCGTCTAGCCCCTCAATGAATGGGAAAGCATACTCCATATAGGTGGAGTGACCCCACTTGCCGTGGACCACGATATCGTGGCATCTCCACTCGAATGTTATGCATTGGTGTAAGGTAGACGGTTTGGGCCTTGCCATATGTATCTAGGGCCTACCTAGCAGCAAATTGTAAGAAGAAGATATGTCCACCACTTGAAATAATACTGGAAAGTCGACCGACCCGATTTTCAAGGCTAAATAAATTTCTCCAATAACGTCCTTTTGCGAACCGTCAAAGGCTCTTACCCTTATGTGGATTTCCTTGACCTCTCTCAAATGAATTCCCAACTCCTGCAAGGTGGAGAGCGGGCATATGTTGACTCCTGATCCTCTATCGACCAACACTCGGATACCACTTTGTCCCCATATTTGGCAGTGATGTGAAGAGCTTTGTTGTGACTTGTGCCTTTGACAGGAAGTTCAACTCTTCTGAAAGTGATCATGTTTGCTTCTACAATTTTCCCCATTGTCGTGGATAATGCCTCGCTAGTGTTGTTACTTGGTACACTTACCCACTTAGCACTTTCAACAAGGCGTCCTTATGGCTATCTGAACTCATCAATAGATCTATAATGGATATCTGTGCTGGAGTTTTCTTCAACTTTTCTTCCACAGAATACTCTTTGCTTGACATTCTCATCTAGAACTTAGAAGCTTCTGGGTCCATTATGTTTCTCCTTTGAATTGGATCTCTCCCCGAATTTTCTCGATTGACCTCTTCAGGGGTGTATCATCTCCCAGACCTAGTCATACCATGGGCTGTGGCAGAGTCTGTCATTTTAGCCTTTCCCTTTGCTGATAGGTCCATGGGACGGTTTTGTATTCCCGATCTTCTTCACCCTGAGTAGCATCGGTAGGTTGCTGCGGATAAGTTTGAACAGTCACTATATGCTTTAGTTGTATTGTAATGTTGACAGCCTTCTAAGGAGGGATTCTTGCGGCTTATGCATTTTCGATAGTGATAATTGTTCCCTTCTGGTCAGATTCTTCATCTAATGTGATCATGTTAGCTTCCTGGTTTTGATGATTTGGCAATGGGTTGAGATTCACATTATGTGGTGCTAAAGTGCACTGGATGGCTCCGCTCTTGATCAAGGTTTCAATTTCATTTTCAACTTGAAACAGTCTTTGTATCATGCCCCGGTACATTGGAATGATACAAGCATCTCTTAGTGGTATCAAAATATTTGGTGGGATATTCAGTAACCCCTCCCTCAATTGGGTGTATCAATCCTGCTTATCTCAACCTTTCAAACAATTAGACGAGAGGCTGAGTAATCAGGGTATAAGTTCTAGGGCCCCTTTCTTCAAAGTTGGGATGAGGACGCGGTTCATTCACAAATCAGTTTTGGTGTGTAGTGGTTTGGACATGAGCATAGGGCCACTGTGGGTTTTGGTTGTTGTTGGCTCGAGGATGGTTGTATTGTGGTTGAGGGTGGTATTATGGTTGGGTATTATAGATTGGAGTGTAAGTGGGTGGTGGTGAGTGGTTGTTTAGGTAATAAGAGGTGCTTCCATGAGATAGGTTACTTTGATAGTAGGGGACGACTGCTGAGACCTCCTCTTTCCTTTTCTTTCTGCTACTGATCAATCCTGACTGGATGAACTTACGAGCCGCTTACAGTGCTGCGATAGATTGCATTTTACCTTATTTTATGCCCTTTTCTAAGAAATCTCCCATCTTAACCAGCTCGGGGAATTTTTGACCCATCATTCCCATTATCTTTTCAAAGTATATTCCCTCTTGGGCTCGGATGAAGAACTTGGTTAGTTCACTGTTGTCCAGCGGCAGTTGCGCCCTGGAAGCCTCTATCCTCCACCGTCATGCATATTCTTGAAATGACTCAGATGGTTTTTTCTGCAGGTTCAACAACGTGAATGGGTCAGGAGTGATCTCTGTATTAAATCGAAAAATGGTTCATGAAGTCTTCCGCCATATCCTTCCAAGTTCTCCAATCTCCGGGTCCTACCAGGTATACCAGGTGAGTGTGTCTCCCGTCCGACTCCTTATAAATAATTTCATCCTTAGTTTCTCATTTCTTCCCACTCCAACCAACTTGTCGCAATAAGCCCTTAGATGTGCATGAGGTTCCCCCATCCTATCGAAGGTATCAAACTTTGGGGGTTTGTAACCTACAAGCATATCCACATCCGGGTGAATACACATGCCTTCAAAGTCCAGGCTTTCACTTCCTTGGGCAACTTGGAGACTCCTCATTTGCCTTCTCAACATTTGTAACTACTCAGATACCGACTCTTTTTCCTTACACCTGAGCTATCTCTCCATCTCGGTGTACTGATCGATCTCATACGAGACCCTGATCGTGACGAGTACTGTAGAGGTAGGTTTGATAATGGTATGTACAGGGGGAATGTACCGCTCGTGAGTAACGGCATGTGCCATAGATATGTGTTGGTTGGTGGTTAAAGTGACTCCATCACGAGGAAGGGCAGTTGCATTAGTGATAATAGGTGGGTTTTTTGATGTCTGAGGATATTGCGGTACATAGGGAGTGTGAATAGGGGGATTTGGTGGGTTAGCGGATGTTACTAGAGGTATATCTTGAGTGGTGGAGGTTGAAGTTGGAGTGTTGTTGTTTTGGCGTGATGTTGAAGGAAAATGATCTGGGAGTGAATCCAAAGAAAGGAATCTCGGTGGTTGAGGAAGTGTTGTCACGGCCAGGTGCACCAATTCTCTGATATGTTGTACCTCTTCTCTTAAGGATTCCATTTTCTAGGCCATCCTGGCCACATGCTCATCCTTCCTAGTACTAGCCCTTTCCCCCGATAGCCCCGGGCTATCGGCTACAACCAGAGCATGTTCAGTTGGGTCTTCTACAGCTGACATCTTTCCCATATACCTAAGATTGTATGGTGGCTCTACCAGTTTTAGTTGATGCAAAACAAGTTTTTCTTTTCTTTTTGGGGGGTAATAATAAAGCAAAAGAAGAATAAGAAGAAAGAAAAGAAAAAAAGAGCAAGAGTCAGTTTCTTCATTTATGCGAGCAGGAATTCATATAGAGCAGATAATTCATGTATTACTGCTAACGCTTTCCTAATATTTGTAGTGACCTCTCATTGCTGGAGGTAGGCCTAATTCGCGAATGTTTGACAAGCATTTAGACTTGACACATTTTGATCCGAAGCAATTTGTTTTCATTAATAATTTGGAATGATACAAATGGGAATAAGGATTACATCATAGAGTTGCATGAGCTTAGACAGGTTTCCCTTTTGGAAAGCAAAAGAGAGAACTGGGGATAAAGGTACAAAATGGGGAAAGGAGGGGAAATCAACCAATTCTAATAACCACCCCCTGAGTCACTTCTTGTGCCCTTCTCTTCTTTTGGCTCCTCTTCCGGATCCTCCTCCAGGTCTTCCTCAAACTCTTCCTCGTCATTATTGAATTCAGACTCTTCTTTCGGATCTTCTTCTGCTTCTATGCTTGACTATATCTAGATGCATTCTACTACCCAATCATGCTCTTCAGATAGTGGAAACATATGGTCAATGGATCCAGGGACCACATGACTGTGCATTGATGTGGTCACAAGATAATGTGGCAGGATCTCGTGGTAAATCTGCAAAGCAACCACTGTATCTCCTAACCAAGTTATACCCTCTCTGCTTGAGCGGGCCAGTTCTTCTTCTTCGTTAATCCAGACATAGTACTCGGGGGTGCACCATGAATGTTGACCCATAGGCATTGTTACCCGGTCATTCCACTCTTCTTGTAGTTTTCCTTATATTGGGAATTGGAATCTGGCCATTGTAGTCATTCTTGTGAAGCGTCGTCCTTATCCACATAGGCACATCTTGGATCATACCAAATTGTCTAGGGACCCACAAAGGTGAGTATGATTGAATGCCTTCTAATCATATCAACTCATTGAAGTACTTTTGGGGAGTCATTAAGATTTCTCTCCCTCCCAACCAAGAGAGTTTCCAGTTGGTCCATTCTCCTATAAGATTGGTCAGTGTTTCCCTCCATTCTTCTTGCCCATGTGGGTAGATCGAGTGCCTCATTGTTTCATTGTTGCTTCAGATCATATTGCGGACACCCACAAAGTAGTCTATAGTAGCCTCCCGTTGGAAAAAGTGTTCAGTAGCCCAAATATGCAGCAGCAAGTTGCATCCTTTAAATAAATCGTATCCTCATGGACAGGCGGATAAAGCCCTCAGTATCTCGGCTAAAACCATCGGCACCACGGTAGCTTGAAGATTATCGCGGACGGTTGCTAGGACCACTGGTAACAGGTTGATGTTGATACCGCCCCTTAATTGTAGGAAGACCAATAACCCCGGCAATGACATTGATAAAGTGATAAGCCCGAGGCTCTCCCATGTCACCTGGTTACATTGGAACTCCCCTGAATACCACTCGTAGCTTTCACGGTGCCCAAACCTATCGAACATCTGGTTGAGGCCCACCCATCCGTTTTTGATACTTCTGATACTGCTAAGACCTGGAGCATCCAAGAACCGATAATGATGCATAGTAACTGGCAGCACTGGATTTCTTCTGTTGAATGGCAGCTCCGTAAAACTCATGACTTACTCCAATGTCGGTACCAGCTCACAGTCGGCAAATTTGAACACCACTTTAGGGTTTATGCAGCATGACCTATTTTATTAGAGTAGAGTGTTTCCTACTTTTGAATTGGACTAAGAACTGCGAGAAGTTATGATAGTTGACCCGACAAAGTGATTCTCTAAAACTAAAGAGTTTTGAAAAGAAGGTTCGGAGGGGTGTAAAAGGAAACCCTCACATGCCATTGTGTGTGATAGTGTACGACCAAGACTCTATTGGAAGAGATGTGATGACAGTGTGTATAAAGCAATAACAAATAAGGGTGTAGTAGTAATAAGCAAGGTGATCATAGAGAGCATGTAATTGTAAAGAGCAAATAAGGCATGTAAGCATGTACTTGCAGTTCGATCGCAATCAAAGCAATGTACAAATAAATCAAGAAGAAAAATTAGTCTAAATCTGCTAAGGTTAGCTCCTAAGTGTGTATCCCCAGCAGAGTCGCCATGTTGTTGCATCCTATTTTGCACTAGTCAAGACAGGATTCAACTTGTGGTTTCTCAGTTGTTGAGGAAAGAGAGTCGCCACCTAATATTTAAAGGTATATTAGGGTACCTATTTAATTACTAAATCATGTTCTTTATTAGTCTGGTAACCAATGATATTATTGATAAGGGTTCTTCTTCTTCTAAGGGGAAGGTGTTAGGCACCCCTTAAAATCTACCTAAGTTAGCTCCATAGGATTTAGACTTAGTTTGGGATCAATTATTTTATAAAAGGCTTTGACCAGTGATAAGGAATGATGCTTATTGTATACCTAAGTATGATATCAATAGAAGGAATGCGAGGTCCTAAAGGGGTATGAGTTTATGAATAGGTTTATAAGAGATATTAAAAGAGTCTTGAAATTGGTACATAAATGGCCTAGATTTTATAAGTTTATAGAAATATTGAGTTATAAAAACACTTTGATTTGGATGATGGTTAGTTATATAACCTTAAAGGATGTCTTCCAAGAAAGTGAGCCTAAACTTACCTCATATTCTGAGGGTTTTCAAAGAAGAGGTCGTTTGTCGAAAATTCCTTAACGACGACAGTTCTTGAAGTTCTGATTTGTTTTCTTTTGAAAATGAAACTGAAATCTGATTTTCCCTTTTTCAAATAGAGGTGCTATTTTGCTAAGTTCTGGATTTTGAAAATCTTTCAAGGAAAGGAGAGTGAGTAAAACACAATAATAATTTGCGGGCAAATTATAATTAGTGATTTAAGGAACTACTTCTAACTAATTTCCCTTTTAAATCCTATGTTGTTTAAGGCTTGCCTAATTTCATATGATACAAAAGCATGAAAGAAAAGCACGTGTTCTAATATATGAGTGTTATATACATGGGAGATAGAACAACAATAAAGACATAACAAATACAACTAACATTAAACTAATAGAAGTAGTAAACTAAATTAACGAGACAGTTATAATGATAAAGGAGTTAAGGGGAAAGAGGATTGTACTCTGTGATTGGGCCTCAATAAGGTAGGACCAACAGTAAAGAAATGTGAACATGGCTGACTTTGGACTCCTGGACAAGATGCAATAAGGCTGAAATTGTGCTTGAGTTCATCAAGAATTCGGAGGCTCAAACAGATGTACATGTCAAAAAAAAATAAGAAAGTCATTAAACATATATCCAATATATATTTAGCATATTCTAACTGCAGATTATACTTTGATATTCATGACAAATACATAAACAAATAACTGAAGCAAGAATAAGATTAATATAGTAGAGGTAATTATATATTAATGTGATGGCTTTACTTAGCAAATAATTCATATTGGAAACTTTTCGTTATCATTAAACACTAAACCCTTAAAGAACTGAATGCGTCAATGAATTAAGATCTAAGGAAGGAACCCCATTCGAGGTCAATGCTCCCTTTGGATCCCCCGGCACTTCAAAGTTTCCAAGGGACTCAAGGCCTAGGGAAATGCTTGTGATGGGGAGGGCAGCCCAACCTAGAGCCGAACTCTGCTCCCAAATACCCTTAATCACTAACAACATATTTTCCATACGGGTTTAAGTGCCAATGAGGCCCTTCCAATGCAAACTAAGTACTAAAGCATTACTCACCACAAAATATATACTTTCCTCTTAATGAAAATAACACCAGAGAATACAGATTTTCTTTTAATACTAAATAGGGGACACATATCAAGGAAACCTAAAAGAGGGCTGGGTTTCAGAATACACATAGATAAAAAATAGTTTCAGAATCACACCATTACAGGAATGAATCATTAAGGCATAACATATTCAAACATGTATTGATCATGTTACTTGGCACCTTAAAGACATCGAGGCAGATTCAAATCAACAGTCATAATCAACCATTGTTACAGAGAGGTTATCAAGTTCATGGAATTAAGTTCTCATCATGACTACAAATGCACAGGTTCAAACATGGCACCTCTAAGGTCTAAAAGGATCATGCTTCTAACAGTATTAGCAAGTCAATGCATTCAGATAATATCAACAAATGAACTTCATAATGTTTGAGAGTCAAGTTCAACTTCAAGTTAACAATGAAGAGGAGGACTAAGCATCACTCAAAGCAGAACATGGTGTTACATAGTTAAGCAAAGATGCTAGCAATATTCAGTTAAATGTTCATAGGCAGAATAAATAAGGTAGTGATCTCATACAGGTAAAAGAGCTTTACACATTACATAATCAAATTGATCATGCAAATGAAGAAAGGCAATGGAAAACATTGCATCCAAACATGTTCAAATTCAAACATAAATCTTGTTCAGCATATAGGTATGAAGTGAGCATGCTTCAAAACCTATAAGGGTCACGTAATTATCACCTAGTGTCTATTTTCTTTCTTCATGGAAGATAAGTTAAATATAGATGCATGCAAACTTTACAAAAATCAACAGGGACTCAAAACATTAAGGACATGGATGTATTGCACATGTGTGTGAAGATCTCAATTGATTATGGAACAAACAAACTTAGCCGTGCAGCAATTACTGGTTGACTTTATCCAAATAAAATCATGACTTACACTAAGAAAAGAAAAATAGTTTAACCTTAACAGAATATATATACAACAAAGATTCATGAGAAAAAGACATCTTGATGCAAATAAGATAGTTTTCCAGGCATACAACAGTTGAGCATGATCATGAAAAAATTATAGTGATAGACCAAAAATTACTTTGAGAGTTAAGAGGTGCAGATACAGAGAAGAAAGCATCTAAATACTTAGATTCTTTCAACTTAGTTAAGTGACATAGACATATTGAATTTTCAAGTGTACATCAGTTAAGATTACCAAATAATGAACTTGATCATAAACAAATAAGATGCAGGGAATAATATGCAGAAGTGAACATTATAACAGTATCACTGGTGAAAGAAAAACATGAACATGATTGGTTTAACAGTTATAATAATCAAAAGGAGTAAGGACCATAGTGGCAACTCAGAGGCAGTTTAACAAACACAGGTAGACAAGAAAGTGTTTAGGCATTGTAAGTTCAAAATAATGTTTAGAAGCAGGGATATAAGTCTTGAACAAGTTCAGGTTTCAGTTTAGCAATAACTATCAGGTAGTAAACTTAGCTTCCAAATCTCACAAAATTACTGAAGTGCAATAAAATAGAGATGCGTTATTGTAAGTCAGTGAGAACTATGAAGTTTATATTGAACATAACCATATAATAAATTAGGCATGGAGACTGTAGGAAAACTCAGAACAAAGATCAATAATTATCATTTACCTAATCAATTATTACATTAGAGAATCATAACAGAAGAAGCTGATCATAAAGGTTGTCAAACTAACAAAACATAAATAAAAAACATGTCAAACACATACATCATGATTATAATCTACAGAACTTAATATCGACATATCTAAATCATTCAGAGAGATGAACGAAAGAAAAAGGGAGTGAAAGATGTTGACCTTCTTATGGGCAGCAGACCAAATGAATTCTTTTTGTAGCTCAAAGATCCCATAAACCTTCAAGCTTGAACCAGCAAAGAACTCGGCAAAAGAGAGGAAGACAGTAAGAGACCTAAGACTAGAAACCCTAGTTTTCGTAGTGGTGATGTGCTTAGTATGTTTGTGACTGTATGTGTTTTTAGTGTTAGGTTCTTCTTAGGTTAGAGCATTGAATACCCCTTTTTATCATGGCATTCAATGCCTCTAGGGTTCAACAAGGTTCAAAATGATAGTAGAAGGTGACGCATAGTAGAGGATGATAGTAAATCGAGTGAAAATCAAAAGACCGAGGGAGAATTGGGGGGGGG